>PVLD010015891.1:0-46870 GCA_004027595.1 Dinomys branickii
TCTGACTAAATTTGCATGTCTGTATATGGGTTCATACATTTACAATTCGAAGATATCAATGGATAAAGCAATAACCACTGTTGAGACCATATCACCTTGTCTATAGATTAGTTGTGATTGTACTATTTTTTATGATAATTGGTGTCTGTTTGTCAATATGTTTTTGTACTTTTATGTTTTTAAAATAAAAAAAAAAAAACCTATGGGAAGATAGAGATTCCTAATTAACAGATATTTCAACCTCTTATTAAGAAAAACCAGGAATAAAAACCACATACATTTTTTCATTTTTTGTTTTTAGGCTTAGGTCATTGATAAATTTTCCTAACGGTGTGATCACAAGGGATACTGGCATTTGCAATTCAAGCAGAAACAATAGTTCAGACATGGTTTGAAAAAAATATAAGAACAATGATTCAAACATAGTTTGGAGGAAATAAAGAAAAAAACAATGAATTTGTGAGTGACATGACCTCAGTCTCCTGTAGTTCTTTTTCTAAGAATTAACAGTTGGAAAAACTTTTGGAATATATCAGTCTTTATTTTTTAAAGAAACTTTTTATTGACATTAGCTCTAAGATCGCTAACAAAAAGAACTCATAATCTCATCCAGAGTCCTCTCATTTTTCCTTTTCTTAAATATTAATTTTATCAATGTTACTTAATCAAGGCTTTCAATATTATTTCATTAATGTTAGTTAGGCAAGTAAATCGTTTAGGAAGTTAGCCTGCTCTAGGCTTAGTGAGAAGTACGCTTGAGAGTTAACATGCTTGTGGGAGGGTGCTATGCTTATTTGAATAACAAGGAACTGAAGTTGAATGATGAATCTACAAAGGCCAATAAGCAAAGGTTATATGAAAACTTAAAGTTTGAGATGCTCTTTGAAAGGGTTTTAGACTAAAGTGAATGTGTTACTGATCAGTTGTTGAAAGTCTTCAATGGAGTATTTTTTCCTTTATATGGAGAAGTACAAAAACACGGAATACACCTATTGTACACACTAGGCAGGTAATATATTTCCTGCATCTAACATCAGGATTTTTTGCAAATTCATTTTTTTATAACCAGGAAACAAACTCATGGACCTCATGCATGCCAGGCAGGTGTCACGCCACTGAGCTAAACACCTGGCAGGGATTTCTTTTTAAGATTAAAATCTCAGAGGGTACACATTCTCCTAGGCCTACTAAAACACTACATGGGCAGAAGGTAGAAAACTCTCATAAGGAGCTAAGAAGCCAAACCGGAGCATGAAATGCATTTCTGCACTCATGCCTTGGAGTCAGAAGCTTTCTCTGAGGAGGGTCTCGGTATATATATTGCCTACAAATATTGATGTTAGAATTCCATTCCAGGATAGTTCAACTTGTTTGAGAACTACTTATTATAATGAACATTCTCATCCATTCAAACATTCTTGTTGCATTTTGGGGCATACACGGGGAGGAAAAGGAGGCTCAGTTTCAAATGGGATCTGGACTTTACAATGAGAAAGCCTATGTCTGAAAAACATGTAACAGCAACAAAAAATAGGATTCTTATGAAATATGAAAGCAGTAATATAGGAAGGATGCAGATTTGTTGTTACAAAAAGTCAAATATTAAGTGTCTTCTCAGATTCCATCATCTTTTACACGCAATATCCAAGAGTTAATGTTTTAATTTTTCCCAAAAGTAGAACTGGAGCAAAAGGCATGTGTTATGGTTGATACATTGTGTCAACTTGGGGAGTCCAGAGGTTTGGCTGAGTAATTCAGCAGGAAGCCAGGGTGCTTACTTTGTATACATCCTGAGCCTGTGGAAGTGGAGGGCATGGAGGTTATGTGAGAGGTACATGCCCCCTGGGTGGGGGTAGGCTGTTTACTATGTAAGGGAAGGAAGGAGGCTGCTTGCAGCCATTCTTCCCTTTTGCTCTCGTGGCTTTTGCTGTGCTCTGCTGCCATGAACTGTTGCTCTCTGCCATGTGCCACTCTGCCTCTGAACCAGCCAAGTATGGACTGAAACCTCCACAAACTGTAAGCTAAATAAATCTTTCCTTTCTTCATTTTGGGCGTTGGGTATTTTGTCTCAGCAATGAGAGAAAAGTAACCGAGGCAGCATGATAGTTAGTGGAATTAAAAGATCTTAAGGGAACTGTACATTTTTTCCTTATGATTCACACATAGGCAATTTAATATTTAAAACTTTTTTCAACATGTAAGCAAGCCAAATGTTGCAAATAATAGTTAAATTCCTAATCTGCTGCATTTAATCCTTACTACAATTAAAGTAGTGCTTAGCAGCTAAATACAATATATATAACCTGATTGTGAACTAAAACACATTTGCATTATTTTACTATAAACATGTTTCCAAAAGCTACTGAAGTATAATCAGGAGTTATTTAGTCTTTTAATTATTTTTTAAGAAAATGTGCTCCATGGTGGGGAAGGCATTTTTCTAAGACTGGAACTTAACAATAGTAAGTTAGTAGCAGGGTTCCTGTTCTTCCGGAGTTTTTTGCTATATTCTTATATTGGAACACAAATATTTAGGAGAATGGTGACTGATATGCAGAAAATAAAGTAATATATGAGGTGAGATAATGAGTGGTAGTTAAGAGGTTTCTCCGACTCAGCAATTTAAGCTTCCAAAAAGAAGTAGATGCTGCAACAAGAGAGACCCACACCTGCTGCTGTCTCAGAGGGTTGCTTCCTCCACACATCCCTGGCCTACAACTTTCTAGCCAATGATCAATTTTATGGGTTACTTTAAAATGTGCAAATAAAATAACATGTGAATACTGAAAGTGCACCAAAAAAATTCAATTAGGAAACTTATGTGGGATTTCTGAGGCAGTTCGGGATCCAATACCAGAGCTAACATAGCTGCAAGACCTTATGTTCGTCTTTCACATCTACAATTTTCTTAGTCTGTAAGCCAAGGTAGGCCTCTGGACCTAGACTGCACCGGCTCTAAATCAGGATCAGGCATAATAACCCACTTCCAATGACCTTTTATTGGACAGAGAGGTATTTCCTTGATAAAGGACTGTCCTCAATTTTTCACCTGACAAACTCTCATATGTCACGTGAGAAAGAAACCATTGGAAAATAAGGGGAAATGAAAGGCCTAAAGTTTGACATTTTACTCAACGAAATTTTCCAGATACTAAGTGCTTCATCACACACTTTCAGTTCAAGTAAACCACAGAAAGTGAGTCCTGTAATCCATTCATAATGAACTGATGAACTCTTCTTTTGTGGTCAAACTTAAAATTATTTCCAATATACCACCGATTAAATTCCTATTGGTTCATAAATCTTCAACCAGTTCACGAAGAGAGACTAAGTTATGACATCAGTTCAGCAACACAAAATTGTTGGCCAACTGAAGTAGTCTGTCAATCAACCTATAACCTTGGGGAGGGCGTGGCACTTGACAGACCGAGCACTAAGTAGCACGGTAATGATGGGCACGCTTTAGTGGTGGGAAAGGGTCAACATAAGTAGCCCAGTTTCCAACTTTTATGGTGTGTCTGTCACAACTGCAGTTAGTATACATAATTGCTGTTGTGTTTCTATTGCCCACATTCCAGTATATCCTTGGGGTCAGAGATAGTGGCTTTAAGTTTCTTAATAAAGTTTATTGTTGAGTATTAATTTAAAAGGTACATTTAAATCATTGAGGCTTATGTTCTATTCAATCTCAAATCTAGAAGGCCAAGTTGTTTAAAAGTCAGGATAAATGCACGAAATAAACATTTGTTTATTTGGAGTAATTTATTCCCAAGCAAATTCTCCGAGGAAGATAGGATTCAGTGCAACAGAGCATCAGATAAACTGCCTTGGACTTCCTGCCACTGAACTACAGACAACTGGGCATGCAAGAGAGTCAAGAGGCAAGGCTTGAGGGGGGCAGCTGATGCCTTTCCACTGTGCTGGGGGGGATCAGTGAAGTATTAACAGTCAACACAAGCTGCTCCCACTAAAGTTAGAAATCATCTCTGCCCCCCAAGTGAACATATAGTGTTGAATGTTTTCCATAGGAGAAAGAGAAGAGGTAAAAGTTGCTGCCCATATTATTAAAAAAAAAATCAAGCTTTAGGAAACTAGAGAGGAATGTCCTAACATTGTCTACACTGTGAAAACTGCAATGTAATTCATCCCCTTGTTTCCAGAAGGGATGATGGTTCCAGAAAAGTGAAGAGAACTACCAGAGAAGGGAGCATAATCAATCTTCTGGAAGGGCTTTAAGGCCTTGGGAAAATCTTTGCCAGCTGTCACACACCTCTACAGGCTCCATGCGTTCTATGTAATCTTTCCCAGGAAGAAAGGATAGGCGAAATGAATAATGTATGTACTCTCAGGACAAAGCACGCTGATATGATGGGGAAATTTTTCAGAAGATTACACAGACTCTGGCACTGCTGCAAGCCAAATGGAAGAGCCAATATGACACTTTTGCCTTCAGTTTCAAAGTGTATTTTCCTTTTACATGAACAGAAACGGTATTAAGTAGGCTACGCCTCCTAAATGCAGTAAGCGATTTCAAGTACTGTGCTTTTTTCAAAAGGTAAATGAACTACTGGATCTTGGTACAGTATTTGTAAAAAAAACTAATATTAAAATAAGGTACACTTTGCAGTGCTTGAATTTTTTGTCTTTTAGACATATCATTTTCTGTATTTATAAATTTTCTTTGATAAACATACATGCATTATATACAGTGATGAAAAACATAAGTAATTTTATGTAAATTCTTTTCTCAGTAATAAAAGAGCAAAGTTCTTATATTTAAAAAACTCTAAAAACAACTTCAGATCAGATTTAGAGTCATTAATTGTATCAATAATTAAGGCTTAGCAACTCATAACTACACTTTTGTAACCTTAGCTCTAAATTCATTGCTTTATTTACATATCTATGATTACAAATTCTAAGATAAAAATAACAGAAAACATTCTGGTGTAATTAGCAGGAAGTTGTTGGAATAACAAGAGGAGGCTTTCTTAGATGGAAAAACATGGTTTATCTACGAGGCTTACCACAGTGTGATATATTCGCATTCAAACTTTGTTACCACAAACATTTTTTTAGTCTGATAGAACCAGAAGACTGTTTTAGTCTTATAAAAATTGAAAGTAGTTGTTAAAAATGGAAAATGCCCAGACTGTGTGTGCAAACCCTAAGATTTTTTTCTTACCAGTTAGCGTTTAAATATTGTCAGGATCTCAGTTTTTTCACTTTTGGAATAGGAATAACATCTATCATGTGGAGAACTTTGAAGATGAGATGAGAAAATGTATGTTAAGAACAGAGAAGAAAATCTAGGAGGGGGGGCTGAGTTCTTTATTCTACAACATGCTTACAGAAATGTGCTCAGTTCTTTTGGCTGACAGTATGACTGGAAACATTTTTGTAAAGTTAACTGTTACAGGCTGAAATATGCATACCCACAGGGTGCACTGGTGGATCTACCTCCCCCTTCCTCTACCCCTACCCCTACCCCTGCCTCTACCCCTACCCCTACCCCTATCTCTATCTATATGTTGAGATACGAAGCAACGGAGTACTTTGTCTTCAAGGAGCTACAAACAGTAAGAGTGGCATAGGCACACGATCGGTGTCTACAATGGAGCTATAGATAATAATTTTTAAACGTGTTTGGAGATCACGTCAACAATGATCCTAGTGTGTGTTCCTCTGAACAATATTCTACAAAAAAAGTTTTACAAATAAATGTATTCACATACATAAGAATATACTGTTCTGAAAAAAATGAATAGGAATCTTATACACTTTAGTTCACAAATAGCTATCACTCAGCTCCATTTACTTTCAACAAGAAGTTGATACAAGTTAACTGGCTTTTGTTATATTGTGTTCTAATCAAGGCTAATGCTCAAATCCAGGTTTAGTACTAAAACTTTCGGCAGGCATGGGTGGGAAGGTTACAAAGGTGATGGATATAACGCACACTATGCATGCATAGAAATGCCATCGTGCATCCCATTCATTTGTACAATTAATATTACTAATATTAATAATAATTCAAAAAAGAACAAAAACGCATCCAAGTTCAATATTCTGAATAAAAATTGACTCTACTTTCATGCTTCCCTTTATTTTGGAAACCTAGAGACTATCTGGGTTCATAGTTAAGTGACTCAAAGCAGAGATTTTCATGTATTTGTCAGCATAAAACTTTGCACTATTTTTTTCAGAAGCTAAATTAATCATTTTTGTGAGCAATGGATTTTTCATAGCATATATTGGTTTGACAACACATAATCCAATTTCTTTGCACTTTCAGCTGCGGGACTCAGTACCAGGTATACTTTACTAATTTCCCACTGGCTGGTTCAGAATGTAAATTATTTAAGTAAAGGATGATGAGGAAAACTGAAGAATGTCAAATACAGCTTAAACTGTCCCACATTAATTAAGCAAATTTATGTGACTTAAGTATAACACAGCAAGTAGCAACATAGCAAAACACATTTATGAGTTCAGCTGAACAAAATTCATTTTGGCTTCCTGTTACCCAATCAATTTTATTTTGAAGTAAAATTTGAAAAAGCCTGGAGCCTTAAACTACTGTATTATATTCATTAAGGTGGAGAGAAATTACAATTTACTAAGTTCTTCTAAAATTTTTAATTAATGACCTAAAATTTTATCTGGTTATTTACATTTTTATTTGGTTATTTGCATAATGAAACATCCAAGACAAGAATATTTTTAACATAATCCAAAGTTGTGCTATTTTACAACCCAACCTAGGAATGATTTGTGCTTCATTTAGTTACAGAACTTCTCAAATTTTCTATAATTTGTTTGCCTTAAACTCATACTTACTCATTTATCATCCCTTTATTCAGAGTACTCTGAAATCAGCACTGTTACTTTAGAACCTTTCAAATTTTAAGTTCCATCTTTAGTGGGTTCCTGGCATAGACAACTGATAAGTTATCTGCATTAAAATAGCTCAGCTCCATTAAGCAGAAAGTAACACGACTTAAAATATAGTTACATTAATAGAGTAATATAAATGTCATACAATTGCTTTAACAGTTTCTGTAAAATATCCATAGTACTAATATATTTCAGCATCTTTCTATGCCAATTTCAACAAACCCACAGAATTCCTCTTTTATTAATTTTTATTAAACATAGAGCCTTATAAAAAAGGGAGATTGCTTTTTATAAGTATGTGAAGGAAAAATGTATCAGTCATAAGTTGAAACCAATATATTTTTTCATGGTGGAAAATATCCCATATTTATTGAGGTTCCGCTGTAGAAAAAAATCATTTTTTTATAACTTGAAAAATGAATCTCACACACTAAGACATTAGAAATTAGTATTTATTTTATTCATGACTCAAAACAATTTATTAACTGTTTAAATGAAGGAAAGCCAAGAAAGCTGTGTAACTGGTTCAGTGAGACATATTTCAAAAGGCATCTCAAGCCCTGGAAGAATCTGTATAACCTACTGAATTTCACCCCATTGAATTACTGTGAGGATGTCCAGCACCAGCTCCTTCTATGAAAACAAATTTCTGAGAATGCCAATTAAAACATTTATATAGACGTGATCAAACCTGAGAAAGAAATGAGGGATGTTCTTTCTTCCTCATAACAGGAAGCCAGAATGATTTTTGTTCAGCTGAACTCATACATGTGTTTTACTACGTTGCTGTTTGCTGTGTTGTACTTAAGTCACATACATTTGCTTAATTAATGTGGGACAGTTGAAGCTGCATTTGACATTCCTCGGTTCTCCTCCTCATCCCTTACTTAATGATTTACATTCTCAACCAGCCAGTAGGAAATTAGAGGACATCCCTCATTTCTCAAAGAACCGTGTGATGAACTGAGGACAGCAGCCCCTGAAAGCTGGTATTTTAATGAGGTCTGATACACACCAGCAGAAAATCAATTATTTACACTTGTTGCCCTACTTAACCTGGAAAGGTGACTCTGCAGTGGAAGGGCCGAGGTAGTGTGACACGGTGGGTGTCCATGACAGGACTGCGCTATCTTTCACTGCTCATGTCTCGTGTTCTCAAGAGCAGTTTTGCGAACTGTACTTGAATAATCAGATACATCTGGAGAACTTGATGGTCCTCCACATCTGCCTTTAACTGGATAAAAAGCTAATAATTACTGAGTGCTTAATCTATGATGAGCACATTTTAAATGTATTTTAGTAAACAGCTGACATAAATAGACCATGTTCAGTACCATTTGAAAAGCAAGACTATTAGACACAGGCAAGAGGCGTGATCAGGGTTTCAATGTGGACTGCTTGACTTTAGAGGCTCAGCACCTAACCACTGACATGGGTGTCTCCCTTCTGTGTAACGATGGCAAAAATGAGAAGTTTACCATATTTTCGTTGAGTTGTTCTTTCCTCCTTTCCCACGCCTAAAATTCTGACCCACCCTCTACTAAAATTTAGTCTGAGTAGCCCTTTGCTCATGTAGCAGAATTGGAAGAACCAAGGAGCATAACTTTCAGTGCCACAGTACAGTAGAGGGAAAGGGAGAAGGAAGCACACTAGGAAAGATGGAGAGAAAAATGGAGCAAAGAGAAGAAAACGTGAGGAGAGAGAGAGAATTAAATATCCATTTAAAATCTGCTCTGGTTGAAGACTAACCTAATGTTCTTTCCAATCCCCCAGGGATACTTGTAAAGGATTTTAGCCTACAGTAGGCCTCATGTGTTTGTGGCTAAAGTAAAGGAAACACAATTACATTTTATTCTTTTCTCTGTCGTTATTTTAATTGGTATTTTTAAAAGCTAGATCTATACTTACACATGATAGCTTGGTTTGCTCATATGGAGTTGTTCTGGTTGTCTTTGAATAGAGAGCAGAACTTTTCTCTCTTCTGAACTAAATGGACTGACAAGAAGTTGCAAAAATGGCCCAGATTATTATACACCCTTCATACAGTGCCCGATTACATTGTGTGTGGGGGAACGTGAATGGGCCACTTTCGCTGTTTTTAAACCATTTGAAAAAGTACAGAACTTAACATTCGTGCAGGACTCACATCTCTGCCCAGCAATGTGTCTTCATTGCAAGGCTCTCCAAGAGGCTTTGGAAGGACTTCAGCTGCCCTAGGACTGAAACGTGTGACTTGCTGGCTGCCTGCCCTCTAACAGCATGGTCTTCCTCATTTGGGCCAGCAGGACTTGGACTCACTGAAAACATAAAACAACTCTGGCAATCTTTGTGGTGAAGTGACTGAATACTTAACTGAATTCAATTAAGATAGGAAAAAGCAATTGCTTTACTCTATGCAGAATACAATCCTTGTTTAATTTTTCCTCTGAAGAGCTCACTTTTGTCAAATGAAGACATTCAGTATAAGAAAGATAAATTGTTATAAAGAGAAATTAAAAGGCTTTCTATCAAGACAGATTACATTCAAGAGCAATATTTAGGTGATGGGTTAAGAGAACAGCTGGCACAATTTGGGCCTAAATGTGCACCCTGTGGTTGAGAAATAATATAGAGAGCATTTAATCATATGGACATTGTGTGTGTTTCAAGAACTAAAACCTCCAGTTTTGCTTTTCCCAGACCAAGGTTAGTGAAAAAGCTCTGAGACTGTTTTTATTATACTGGGCTCTCTGCCTGGTTTTAATCACCATTAGGGAAGTGAAGGTCTGACCAGGATAATATATTTCACTTTCAGGACAGTGCTCAGGGACAACACATTTGCCCAATTACAGTCTGACTTAGAGGCAGAGGAGACTGAAGGAAAAGCAGAAATGAAATTTTGGGGGCTACAGCAGGTTTGACCACTTTACCTCTTTCTGCAAATGCATCTCTTTCTACAGCCTCTTATTTAGTGATCCCTAATCCCAAAGTACAGGAAGAGTTTTAAGGAAGGGTCCAAGGCTCTCATTTCTAAGAGCCTGGTATCACTTTTAGATGGTCGATATTCTCCTGTGGAGAATTAGGACTAACAGCTGTATTCTGAGAGAAGGCCTCAGGTTAAAATACATAGCAGTTTTTAAAGTATTTTATAAATGTTTGTCTCTTCTAACAACCTCTTGTCTTAGAGGATAAGAAACTTATTTCCTATGATGAGAAGTTCTCATTATGGTAAAATGTGTGCAATCTAAAAGGTTAATATCAGTTTGAATGCTATTAAAAGTATCTTGTTCTCTCAGGAAGAGATACAGAAAGTGTCCCCTAATGAAACTCCAGCATGGGTGTCCCATTCATCTTTTCTAAAGAAAAAAAATACAAGTTTCCAAGATAACTGCTTATAGAAGGTTCTGGAATACTGCTACATTATGATCCCTCACCTTTGTCCAGTGTAATTATGTTTAGGCACTCTAAATGTAGTCCACAAAAACTGGAGATAATTACTTAGTGTTGAAGTAAAAGATGTGTTTTTTTTTAAGGAGAAGGTAGAGATACAATGATTGATATTTACTTAGAATAAATAGATTAATAGAAACTAAGAATTAATGACCAATAAGCTTAATTTGTTTATAAGAAAATAAAAAGACGGTTATTTTTACTCAGGCATAAGCATATTGATTTGACCCCTAAATTGTATGTCTATATTTAGCATACTTTATGGCTATACTTCCTATAAGGCTTATCCTAATTTGTACAGCCAAAGTACAAACATATATTGTTAAATGGATACTATCTTTAGCCCTAATGTTAGAAAATATTTTAGTCTCATGAAAATTGCATGAGGGTGGGTTTGAAAGGGAGCATTTGTCCTTTTAGTTCAGAGCTGTCTACAGAGATTTCAATAAAAAGACAAACTAAAATTCAATCCATAATTTACATTTTTGCCACAAATAAAAGACAAAATCTTGCAAATACTTACTTTTAAAGCACTGATTACAAAATGGTGCTAACATTTACTGGTTTGTGATATGTCAATATGTATAAACACATAGTAGGGTGGTGTCTCTTTCTGGTTTTTTGGGGTGGAGGTACCAGGAATCGAATTCACAACCTTGCACTTGCCAGGCAGATGGTATGCTACTGAACTATACCCCTGGTGGATGGTGTCTCTTTTGTGTAAACCTCATGACAAGAAAATTACTTCCCTCTAATAGACTGAGCTTACAGATATGTAAATATAAATCAACTTTCCAGTCTGCAGGCTCACGATAAGGAATAGAGCTAAAGCTTACTCTTTTCCAGACACATAGAAAATTATTAGGTAGGAAAATATCCTCTCAGCTCAGTCAAGGATAACATTATAGTGAAAAGGCCATCATCTGCAAAAGGTGTCGCTTTTACATTATATCTGAAACTATCTGGGATAAGAGGGTGTCTTAGTCACCTTTTGGTTGATGGGGCAAATACCTGACACCAATAACTTAAAAGATGAGACGTTCATTTTGGTTCATATTTTTTTAGATTTCAGTTCATAGTTGGCTGGCTCCAAAGCATAAGCAGTATGGCAGAACGGCCTCAGCAGAAGAAAAGCTGCTCTTGAAGACCCGGAAGCAGAGGTTGAAGGGAGGAGCCAGAAAGGAAGGTTAGTTCTTCCAGGTCAGGCCCCCAGGGACCCACCTCTTACCACCAGTCCCCATCTCTTAACTGCAAGTCACCTTCCTGCCCCCAGGATTGAACCACCTTCCAAAAGTCCCCCCTGTGAGCACAGGAGGCTCATGGGGGAGACGTCTAGCTAAATCATAACAAGGACTGGGTGAGTCGTGAACAAGTTGGATTCAGAAATGGAGTTAAATGAATTGGGAAAACTATGCTCCCATCACGCCTCTATGTAGATTTAAATTTGTAGGCTGCGTAAGTTTAGAATAACAATTTCTATGTATTTTTCTTTTACTGTGTAGTAGAATATTACTTTGTGGTTTTACAACTTCAAGAGTCATTCCTTCATCTTAGTATTTTACATTTTACTAAGTTAAAGCTGCTATTTGTTATTTATGCATACATTTAATTTTTATAACTACATGTGACACATATAGATGTACATAAAATATATAATATCTACAGCTCTGCCTCTCTTTCTTAGAGCAATACTGATCTCCAAAATGGAAGAAGATGGAATATATGGGAAATGATTTATCTGAAACCAAAACTGATAATCCCTTTCCTATCGACCTTAGATTGTTCCTGAGCTGATGGAATAACCAACAGGTAATTATTCTCAGAAGTTTTGTCTCCTACCATATTACCTCATAAAAATTTATAATTTTCACTGGCTAAGAAAAAAATCCTCCTGATGAAGCATATGCAGAAGTCATCGTCTTCAGGCATTCCTCCACTGCATTGCAGTGACTTCCTAAAATTCAGGCCAAAGTTAAGTTCATTTGCAAAGACCAAACCACAATCAAGGGTAACCAGAATTGCTTTGGAAGGCATCAGGAAGCCTTCGTGTCAGGCTCCCCTTGGGTTAACCACTATGGAGTATCCAAGGTAGTAAGTGCTATTTGTCAAGCATGGCCACCTCATTTGATGTGTTCAGTGTCAGAAAAGACCCTGAATCAAGTTTGTGGAATATGAGTAAAGCACAGAGAGGAAAAGACTCAATTGGCAAAACCACAGACAGAAAGGACTGCATGAGGCAAACACATATGGTAAGTTGGGAAGATTAATGATTTTCATGGTGTATTTTAAGGAAAGAATGAGATATTGCATTTTAAAAATATGTGCTATAAAATATAATGCTATAAACATGCAGTTATTGTGTAAAAAGGTGGTTTTAAGAGCAACTTCTAATTTTAGTTTTATTCCCTGATATGTTCCAATTTATTATTAGTTACATCACATCTAAAGTCTTTATTAAAACCTAAAAAGCTAGTCTCATGAACACTTCAGAGGGCTTTATTAAATATTCTTGTCCCATTTTACTTTATAGGTCAAAGCTGTCTTATACGGGGAGACAACTATACATGTCTTTCCATATCCCTAAGTATAATTAAAATGAAAATCCAGACCTTTGGGGATGATAAACCATACTATAAAACTATACAACTCTCTTGATGTAAATATATTTGATAAATTATATATATATAGTTCCTCTTAGGCCCTGCTGTAGTTTTTTCACCTCTAGGTCCTTAACCCTATAACAAATGGATTTTCATTAATTAATTTATCTATATAAACAAACCCAAAAGAATGAAGAAATTTATCTTCTAAGTGACCCTCTAAATTCATTGAGAATATACCTGCTTTTGACTATTTATATCTTTAACAGAGAATAATTATTAGCACGATCAACTCAACAATCATTGTAAAATGTATAAAATTCACAATAAGCAAACCATGGAGCCAGTCCTGCTGTTAGGTGCCAGGGATGGACTAGACTACGACAGTACTGGGTAGGAAGTACAATAGTTGAGGTCCTGTGATTCCTGGAGAAAGTCTAATATAAGTAGTTAAAAAGTAGCACCCTGTTCCTGGAAATCTCATGGCAATCCTAGCCACCAAACATTTTGGCTTGATGTTTATACAATCAGAAGAATGTGAAAACAATAAACATGTACATAAAAATAACCTGAAGTCCCTTGACAACTACTAATCAACTTATTTTCTTTTCTGTAAAATAGTATTAGTCTTGAACATCTCTAAATTTCCTTCTAACTCAATGCTTGGATTCCGTAAATTATGTAATTCTTTTATATAATTGACAATTGACTCTTCGTAGCTATAAAGACAATGACCAAGGAATTTCCATAATGGCAATAACTTTGTTTTGGGCAGACTCAAGCATTCACTCTGTTATATTCCCCTATGCCTTTGTCTTAAATCTCTCAAGGTGTAAAGGGGCAAACGGTCATTTGTAAGTAGTACTGAACTTCTCTTTCATCACGAAGAGGTATTCCAAGGGTTGATACCTCTGTCAGTACTTGGTGGATTGCTGTTTTCAATCTTTTGGAAACATAGGCCCTTGTAAGATTTCATTTTTTTCTAAGATTCACTGCCATGGACGTTGGAGACAGTCACTTCAAACTCCAACACTACCCAGGCCAAGGCCAGCTCTGCTTCTTAGACACCAGGTAGAAATGCAGCAGAAGGCCAAATGCCTGGAGTTTCAGCAGCTTCTTTTCAGCTCAGCATTATACAACTACAATAATCCAAAAGGACACATTTTCTCCTTGATAAACCAAGTTGCTAACGTAACTCCTTGGCTAGCAGCCCAGAGGCACACTTGCCTGGAGGGACATCAGTATTTCACAGGGGCTTCAAATGAAAATTTTAAAAATCAGTACCTACAGACTGTGTGTATTCCTGTTTTCCATAACATTTCCACTACACTGTATAGAAAATCATTGGGATGCAGTGGGGCAGGGGGTGGAGAATTAAGAGAAGGTGGCTTTGAAGGCTCTTTTATTTTATTTTATTTTATTTTTTTTTTTTTGCGGTACTGGGGATCGAACTCAGGACCCTGCGCTTGCTAGGCAAGCGCTTATTCCACTGAGCTATATCCCCAGCCCCCTGAAGGCTCTTTTAATAACCAAATTTGACCTACCCTTTTTTTTTGAGCCAGTAGTAAAAATGCAGTACTTCATTTCCATGGCCTTCTGGTAGGAATTTTTAAAGGCAGAAAATGCCTGTAACAGAGACCAGCTTTATGTGTTTTCAATTTTATCATTAAAATAGCTCCTTCTTTGATACCTTTTAAAGTAATCTTTTAGTCTCAAAGATGGAAAATATTTTCAAGTGAATAACACAGCACACATTAAAAATATAACATTGGTGGCATTGCTGAACATACTTCTGTCTCTCTTTACTAAACTTGAGGGGAGGCAGGTACATCAGCATGATTACTGTCATATTTGAGTACAAACCTCATCTTGCTCTTAAAAACTTTCAGTAAATAATTTTGAGATGCTGAACTCCTGTGCCAACTTAGAATTTAATATCCTTTCATGAGCAGCTTCCACCTTTGTTTATTAATTCAATAGTTAAGAATGAATTAATACATATTAGGTGCTCAATACTAGGGATATAAGGTGACCTAAAACAGACTCAGTTCCCATTCTCAAAAGGCTTACAACCTATTAAAGACAAAGATGAGCTTTAATAAAATTATCAAATAACCAAAATTTTAAGATATGTTGAAAATAACTAAAAGCTAAAAGACATTTTCTGAGGCAAAGAAGCATGACAGAGTTTGGACAGGGCTTCCTCAGTGTGTAGGGTGAATTAAGAGCTACTCGGAAGGGGAAGGAGGCTAACAGTGTGAAGCAGAAGATGCAACCGGCATAAGAAAAGAGATATGTGGTGTATTTGAGGTTACACACAGCAACACAGAAAAAGGTGTAAGTGAGTTTAAGGAAGGAGGTAGAAGTCAGCCCTTGGGAAGCTTTGTAAGACACAGAGAAATGTATCCTAGCTCCACTAAAGACTTTGAACTGAGGACAGGAATTCTAGTGAGTGTATGTTTTATTCAAGACAAATCTATGGAGGAAAAGTTGGAGACAAATAGAAAGTATATGAAGAAACCAATGGGCAGATCAATGTAGTTTTGAAAAGACTAGGTGTGTGTTCACGAGATAAAATAGGTGTGGAAAGATGATGTGCAAGTGGGTTTGCCCTCGCTATACCCCGGTCAGCATTCACCATTGAATCCAGATTATCTTACTCGGAGAGAAATGGACCCAGGTGTGTGGTCTGCACTAAACTCAGAGTTGAAAGCGTGGTACCCGGGAGCCATGAGGGAGGCAAAACATTTAAGGGGGAAGGACAGTAAGGGGGTTCAGAAGTTATAATCCGCGCGAGGGCAGACCGGGCAGGAGAAGCCGGAGCCGCCTGCCACGGGGAGGGCCTGACGGATGTCCCCTTAGCCAGAGCATGGAACAGAAGCTATAAGCGAGCAAGTTTTCTTCATTAGGTTTCACCACTACCCAGTGTGGTTCAGTGATGTTACCTTTTTTCAAAGGTGGAATTTCAGAAAAGGGTAGCAAAATTACCAAAGAAAATGTATTTTTAAATGAAATTTTTTCTCTAAGTAGGGAGAAGCCTGAAAGAGGAAAACATTTAATTACAGTATGGAACAAACAGATTGCTGAAGAAACATGAATGATATATCAGCTAGATAAGTATATAAGGGCGCTTGCCATATGTAAAACTATATCTTTCCCACTTTGGTAAGGGGCCAGGGGGCATTGTTCATCTATGCGACAAGCTGTTCTGAGGATCGCCCTCCTGCACAGCAGTAACTTTGCCTAAAGCATTGTTTATATTTTCCCTTCTCTTAGTTACAAATATTTAAATTCAAGCATGATACCCTAATTTTGAACACTGAAGATTTGCTCTGTGAAAATCTATGGAGATGACTAAGGCCTGAGAGCAAACATACGCGTTTGATGCAGCAAACCACAGTAAAACTGGCAGGTGGGCTGTTGGGACTGCAGCCCTACAGGCAAATGGAAGCTGCTTGTTTCTGAGTGTTTCCTAGGGGCCAGGCACTGTCAGGCGCTCCCTCACTTTGCAGGAACTACTAACCAGTGAGCCAAGAATTGCAGTTTCTGTCTTGTGGACAAAGAAACTGAGGTGCAGAGGCTGACTGGCTGCCAAGGCAGACTGTAGCAGATAGAGTGGGATGTCAGGAAGGAAAGGCAGGGGTAGGACCGCAGCACTGCTTTTCCTCTTTCTTAAAAAAATGGAGCGGGAAAAAAGGCAGAGCTCACCAATCACCAACAAAAACGAAATACTATGCATACACTTCTCCAGTATGGTCATAAAAGAGCTGTTCAAAATAAATACATAGATAAATAAATAAAACAATCCTTATCACAGTAGAAATGTCTGAGCAAAATAAAGAGAGTTAGGCCCAGAGAAAGACAGCAAAGTGGCCTGGTATCTGTCTTCTCACCTCAGAACAAACATTCTATGGAACAAAATGAAACACATTCTAGTTAGTTTAAGGGAAGAATTTATACAAAGGGGTGAAAACTGCAAGAAGACAAGCACAACTCTGATCCTAAGGAGCTCTGTGAAGCAATGCAGGTATAGGAAATATAGGCCACTTACTGTGACTTCCTAATGCATGAGCGCAAGGAAGGGCTGAAGGGCTTCATGTCACAAAGTTGCTTAGAGGGAGTTCATGCGTAAGGAAGTGAACAAAATGATTTCCTAGATCTCTTCTAACTTTGATTCTTACTAGTAAGATTCTCTGACACAGTTCAGCATGTGGCTCAGCCATGAACGCATAGTGTGGTCCTGAATCATCTTGGCTGGGGTCCTACAAGCTGGAAGTTCAGAGCAACACAGCAATGCTCCCACACATTGGCTGCCCACGGCACTGGCTCAGACAGAAGGGATCTAAGTCACAGGACTCGGCAGCCCCATAGTTCTGCCTCCCGTTTCCTCACCTACCCAGCAAGGGTAACATGTACCCAGATCAAAGACACCCATGCCGTTTAATGAGACATCATCTGCAAACCACCTTGGCAAAGGTAACATATCTTTATCTGCTGGTACAGTTTTCAGAAACCCAAGAACCATAAGGCCTATGCGGCTGAGAGCTGAAGGGATGCTCTCTAGATCAACTCAGTCTAGGCTTGTGCTTTTAAAGCCCTGAACTAAGAAAAAAAATCCTCCATGAGACTTCTCAGTTTTCTAAAAATCCTTCCAAAAATCTTAGCCTATTCAGGTAAATATAACAAAATTAATAAGCAGGTAAGACTGGCCCCAATTCTAGAAAAGTTCTACCAAGAATGGACTATTTAGCCACCAACTTAAAAACTATACTCTTACCAGGGCAAAGTACTGAATTGAGTTTTATGTGCAAGTACAATGACAAAAGCAGAAATCTCATTCTCAAACTGGGGCAAGAGAGGTTGGTACACTTAGGTAAGACATGCCTGGAAATAGTACGGCATGGAGTGATCACTGTCATGAGGGAGTATAAGCCAATTGCTATAGCCAATTCTTAGTTATTTCAGTTGACAGACTCTGTAAACTTTATGTGAGCCAGGAATTGTTCCAAGGGCTTTACATTTAATATGATCTTCATAAAAACCCAAGAGAAAAGCACTATCATTCTTCTATTCACAGATGTGGACACTAAGGCACAAGGGAAATTGCACAGCATTGGATGGTTAGATGGCTGGAGTCCTCACTGCCTGGAGCGCAAGTCCCTCTCCTTCTCTTTATTGTTCTGTCTCTTCTGTACAGACAGGGAAGAATGGTTCTCACTCCAAAGAGAAATTTGGGGAAATTGAGTCCTTTAGGTAATAGTTACAAGATTTTTGCTGGTAGGACAAGAACGAAATATCAACCCATATAAGGGAGGAGAGAGAGAGAGAGAGAGAGAAGGAGACAGGAGACAGGAGACAGATGGGAGACAGAGGTAGCCGTCAACAATGGGCAAGGAGATGAATCTAAAGGAGAACGGAATATATTGAAAAGAGTGAGTTAATCCAGGTGTTAGAGGTTAGGGGCCACGAGGGGGAGGAGTGAGAGGTAAATATATAAATATAACAAAGTATATTTTAAGTGGTCTTCATTAATTTGCTATTGAAAGCTGGAATTCATTTTATAAAACTTAGGCAGACATCAAAGGTGATTATTCAGGAAAGTAACAACATTGAAGAGGGAATCAAGGAAGTGTTTCCTGGCAGTAGTATGCAGGCCAAATCACCAGGGGTAAACTCTGAACAGAGACACTCAATGAAGAGATCACTGTAGCTACCTCAATACAAGATAGAGAACATCTAGTTGGTGAGGGTTGAAATAAAGTGCAAAAGAGGACACATGTAGGTAGAAGTGACACAACTTGTACAAATGAAATACAAAGGTAAAGGAAAGGAAAGAGAAGAGGGGAAGGATGGGTGGGGAGGAGAGGGAAAGAGGGGAGAAAGAAGAGACTTTCTGGGGTTTTCAGAGCCTCTTACCTCATGACAAACCAAATTCATCAATAGCCTCCTGCCGCAGCCTCCGAAGTGCTGCGATTACAGGGGTGCACCACCACACCTAGCAAAACCCATAATTTAGTCTCTGAAATAAAGAATTATTTCTTGAGAAATATTGTAGGACTTTTACGGGAACCAGCCTGTTCAAAGTTTGATGATATTTGGTTGTACATTCAATGACAGCTTTGAACAATTTGGTGAAGAAATGTTCTCAGCCTAGAAGTGCCAGCATCGTCGCAGCTTCTATTCCTAGTCTGCACTAAACTGAAGGCTGAGCCATGATCACACAGGGGGCCCTGCTTGGCCTTCACATTGCTCTTGGGAAACAAAAGACAGATTTAAATAAATCTACTTTAAAACATCATCCTTCTGCGCACTGTTACCATAAGAAAAGACAAGCTCTTAAGAACTGACACGAGTCTTAGATCCCAGGGCATCTGCCTGCCAAACTATCATTTAGGAGACTGATGCGGAGGCCATAAATCATCTTGTCATAAGCCAATGCAAGGAAATGAAAAACACGTTAAATGCCAAGTAGTTCCATTCTAGAGTGGAAAAAGCACTGCTATACCTTGCAGTAACTTAGATGACCAGGATGGAAAGAATTTTAAAAACCAAATTTACCTTTCAGTATATGCTCCTTCTGGATTGTCAGACAATTAATGCAGTTTAGAGAAAGTGCACTGGAAAGTTACTGTCAAGCAACACCATAGTTCGTGTTTCCCTCTGTTACTGTGATGGGGATTAGAGAAGTTATGTTGCATGAAATTATTTTGCCTTTTAAAATGTGGAGAAAATATTTATAGCAAATGCTATATTACTCACCCCAATGATAGATGACTCACCCACACTTTTTATTCTATTCTGACTATGCTGTGACTGATAAGGTTCGCTTTTCCTGTACTTCTTTTTTTGTTTTTACAGGCAAAAGTATTTCTGGGATTACATAATTGTTTTTCCTAAAGAAAAATAAAATAATCTCTAAACCAATTAACGTTTCTAGACCTTAGTCCTAACTGTAGGCTCAAATTTTAAAAGAAAAGGGACTGACTGAACCTTCCCTAAATCGAGCTCCACCTCTATGATCTTATTAATGCAGGCCCTTTGTAAATAACTAATGTGCCCCACAGCAGAGGCAAAGTCATAAACTTTTCCTGTAAGAAAATGCATGCAGTCTTCAATGTTACATCATGTATCAGTTAAAAGTACATGTAATTTTTAAAACGCACACAACACTAAAGAAAAAGCTTATAAAATAACATAAAAAGGGTACAGAATTGTATACAATAATTTACATACAAAATTATAATTATCTGTATGTGGCAGTGCACACACAGCCATATACTCCACTAATCATAAAAGGAATGCATTTCAAGAAAGCTTTAAACCGGGTGTGGTGGCTCATGCCTGTAATCCCAGCACTTGGGAGGCTGAGGCAGGAGGATCACCTGAGTTCAAGGCTAGGTTGGCTCCATAGCGAGACTCTGTCTCAAAATAACAATGACAAAAAGAAAAAGCAGAACTTTAAAGATGATTTCAGATTTTGTACAATGTAGCTAAGTTTTGTTTATGTGATATTTTATAGACTCTATTAATTGTCCTAAATAAACTTATTGGTACATAAAGTGACTTTAAAATATATACTTAGTAATTTTTAAATGAGCATTTTTTTAGCCTGGGCATTTTTTATCATTAATATATTAGTGATAATACAGTATCATTAGCTGAATGTAGAACAGCTAATCTGGATTGCAATGAATTGAATCAAGCAAGATTCCAATTAGAATTCATACCACAAAATCCCTGTTTTTCAGTCCATTCTTTCAAGAAAATAGAAATAATGCCTCCCCCCAGCTTCAAATATTGGAATTGTCTTAACTAATCATATGTAGGAATTTTTACCACATTAACTCTAGGGTAAGGAATAGCTTTATGAATGCCTCATGAAACCTATACTACTTTTCAACCAAGGTACCTTTATCAATTAATTTCTCCCAGTAAAAAGACAAAAGTCATGCCAACAAGGAACAAGTTAGCTCTCTTTTGACATCGAGATGCAACAATTAACCCACTTCAGGAGACACTGTAACCGCTCACAGAATGTGGGATGGCACGAAGTGGGGCCCTGAAGGTCCACCTTGTTACTGTGACGGGTCTGTTCACAGCGAGAACTAATAAAGTTAACTTGGCCTCAGCAGTCATTAATCATTTCTGAACTCTGTGATTTGAGTCCTTGTAACATGTACCATTTGAGATGTTATACTCCAGAAACCATGGAAATCACCCTAAATCTAAGCACTGAGAGATAGTTTAAAAAAGAAGCAACCCCTATATAGGCAATTGCACATACTTCACTGACTCTAGCCTCTAATGTGATTCAGGCAAGTAACAGTATTTTACCAGCATTCAAACTTTCAATAGCCACCTAGAAAGATAAAGAAAGAAACAGGACTAAACAACTGCCCTAGGTCATTTCAATTGTTTTCTTAATAGCAGTTAAAAATGCTCTAATTTTGGTTTTGCTCTTTAATCTTGGGAATTTAATTCATTTGGATACTGATTTTCTCATATGTGAAATGTGGTCAATGGTCTCTTGGTTCACCCATTTTTATGATATTCATTTTAAATGTATTCTGATTTCCTCACATTTGTGCATATTGGAATTAGGATTACTAACTACATTGCCTTAAATTTTAAAAAATCCAAGAGAATGGAATAGGTTAAAAGCTGCTTTCTAGGGGCTGGGGATATGGCTCAGTGGAATAAGCGCTTGCCTAGCAAGTGCAGGGTCCTGAGTTCGGTCCCCAGTACCGCAAAAAAAAAAAAAAAAAAAAAAAAAAAAAAAAAAAAAGCTGCTTTCTCCCCAGAGAGAGGTCAGAAAAAGAAGAAAAACAGGAATCTACCAGGGAAATCAGACCTTCCAGAGAAAATGTCCAGCAGCATAAAAGAAACTCTTCTTTCAAAGCACACTTTTTCTGAGACAACAAGAGCTGAGAAAAATTTTTGTAATTTTCAGTGACATAAAACAAGTTAGAAACGCTGTGATGTGTAAAACTCCTATCACCTTGCCAAGTAAAGAGTAAGTCTGAAGGGATGAGCACCAGCTCACGATTGTAGGAGGGCAGTGTACGAACTGAGACTTCTTTCCTGCTTCTCTTCCTGACTTTTTTTTTCAACATTTATCAGATAATGACACAAGGTGGACACTGAGGGCACAGGGGTAAAAGAAACATCTTTTCCTTTACGTCACTCGTGTGTGCGTGTGCGTGTGTGTGTGTGTGTGTGTGTGTGTGTGTGTACATGTTGGGAGTTAAAAGAGGAGCAGCCCATAAAGATACAATTACTTAAATCGCTCCTCATTTTAAGAGCCTGAGCCCCTGGCAGCCAGTACAAGGCACCAAATGGCTTTTTTTTCACTTTTTATCATTAGAAGCAGCTTTCTAGTACTAATAAAGCTGGTTTAAAAATTTGATTTTCTGGATTATTTGATCCTCTTTTTGTGAGTTGTTTTTACTTTCCAGAAAAGTGAAGTCTATTAGCGATCAAGGTCCCATTTTTTAACTTCCTGCCAAAACAAACCTCTCTGCCAGAAACAGGGAAAAGAGGAAATTTGTTAAAAGATGGAAAAAAAGAAAGTGACTAGAAGGAAGAAAAGAAAATTCTAGCTGCTATGGGAATCATTTCTCCTTGAAATCGAAGGCACCTGAATCATTCAGTTTATTGCAATGCCATGGTTTTATAGGTCAAATCAACATCTCTATTATGAAACTAGTGTCCACACCCCAAAGAACCAGTTTGTCTTTTTCAAACCACCTATGTTGTTTTCTCCTTACTAGGCAGATGCTAGCAATCTCTATGCATTATGATTGCCAGCTACTTTCATTTCTTTCTATTTAATACACCTCTCATTTTATGAAAGTTATAGTTGCAGAACTTACTGTTGAAGCTATGCACACATACAGCTACACTAAAATGTCATACTTGTACTCACAATAAAAATTTCTCATGAGGAAGGTCATCATTTTGTTTATCTAAAATGTGCCACTAAAATGAAAAACACAAAACACATAGAAAAGGTTAAAAATAGAAATCAAAAATAGCCATGCATAGAAAAAATAGATTGTAAACACTAAAGTATAGTTTTTAAAATAGAGAATTTATGTGTAGAGTTGAAAATTTTTGGCCCACTTATTTATATCTACAAGTACGCGTTTTATGACACAGGCTGTGAATATCAGTTATGTAGCATTGATCCTATTTATTGGAGGTTATAGCTACTGGATAAGGAAGTGAGAGAAAGAGTGAAAGACCTGGACAGATTCTTTATGGCCTGAAGAGGGTTCCAAATACTAAGAACAGAAGCTGAGCTGACTTCTCAAATGTAATGGCTTGAAGACCTATCTACCCACCATCTGCCATGGTCCTGCTGGAACAAAGCCTTTGGCCTAGAAGTCATGAATTGCTACCACTCAAGAACAGGCATAGTGGCCTGGCAGGCAGTGACCTTCAGACAAGTGTGTTAATAAATCCCAGGTATGTGAATCCCATAAAGCAGGTAGAAAGGCTCTCAGAAACAAGAGACTCCAAGGAATTCTAGCAGCAACCAAACCAGAGTAGAATCCAGGACAAAAGAAGCACAGAAGAAATCCAGACAACAAGATGACAGAGAGACAAGCTGTGGGTCTGACTGCAGGACGGACCAGGATGATGCAAGTTTGACAGCATGGTGACATGGAGATGCTTGGTGCACTCCCGTTTCAGGGTTAGCTTCCTCTGGGAGGTCTGGAAAGGGGCAGACCTCAGGGGAGTGGGCCCAGGTATGGAAAGGAAGAAAGTTAGAGGGAAATGAGCATTTACCATGTGCCAGGAGTTGGACTAGTGCCTTCCACAGCTTAATTCACTCACTTGCTTCATTCACTCATTACTTAACATCAAAACCCTACGATTGGGATCAGCCGCCTTGTACAGATGAAGACATGGAGGGACGAGAGGTTAAGCAATTTACCCAAGGTTACAGCCACTACGGAGTCGTAACTCTAATGCAGGCAATTTGATGGCATAACATATGCTTTTAACCACTGCATTACGTAGCCTTGGCATGAATGGTCTAAGACTACTAGAGACAAAACTAAAAAGCCTTAAGGAGGTAAAATGAATATCGCAAATAGCACTAGCTTAATTTAATTTTGCTTGTCAATCTTGTCCAGTGATTATTTGTCAGATACTATTACCCTTAATTCTTCTAAGCCCTTTGCATGTATTAAATGGTGTAATCTGCCCAACAGCCCTCTGAAATAGGCGTAACTATTATATCTACTTGCCAAGTGAGGAAACTAAGATAGAGACAGAGATTCAAGAACTGACTGGAAGTTACTCCCCTGCCTTTGCTCTTAGCCAGTACCCCTGCTGCTTCTCAAGCGGAGGCATTACGTGAGTCAGCCACCTCTCTGGAAGTTCTGATACTCAGGACTCAGCTTGTGTGACTCAAGCTTGGGCGTACTGAGCTCCATGCATATGAAATACTATGTGATTAGAAGCAAACAAGACAAATGTCAGAGACACTTGTGACTTGAAGTATCTTTCAACAGCCCCACGCTTCCACTTGGTTTGAAATTCAAATACAGTGACCCATCCCCTTGGCCAATCCAAAACACTTCTCAGTAGGAAGCCCAGTCCCTCAGTGGGAGTAAGCTGTCATTACTGGATTTATTTGCATGAACCATATTTTGGTTGGTATTCATCTAAACCTCAGTGTCACTATTGCCTTTGGTCTCAATATTGTTTTTACTTTTTTTTAAGTTTCAATCAACAGAGGGTACAACCGGAATGTACCCTATTATCTAATTGAGGTGTAACTAGACAATCTTTCAATTGTTTGGGGAAGGTAATTTCCCTGAAGGCCCTCTGTGTTACTTTCTCCAGGTAATTTATATTCTTCTAAGACTCCAAACAGTGAAATAAAGACTGCTAACAGGTGGTTTTCACTGGGGAGCCTCTGGTTCTAGGAATTTAGCCAAGCCTTTTATAATGATTCTACTTTAGAAAATGGGATTCCTGGCATTTTAACAGCTGCGACTTCGGTCAGAAAGAAAAGCACATGCATTTATTTATATTATTATTTAAGTCCATGGGACACACTAATAAACCATGCTGCTCAACCAGCCCAGACTTTTTTTTAATTTAATAAAGACAAATTTGCTAGTCCCAGCACAATAAAGAAAAAAAAAACAGTTTTTTTTTCCTTACAGTGCCAATTCATTTGAATGTTTGAAATGGGCTCATGAATAGTGTGGTGTGTGGGCTGTGACTGACTTTGGGCCATCCTAACTTGAGAAAGATGGTTGAAGATGGCAATCAAACTCAGATCTCTACATCCAAGAGCACAGCTCTCCAGCATCTCCCAGCACATTTCCCAGGCATTTCAGCTTTCAAAGCACCTTCATGTGAAGCACTGAATCTAGTTATCTCAATAATCCGATGAGGTATACAACCTTTGAATGGATGGAGAATTTGATTCTCAGAAAAACTTATGTGTGCAGGTCACAGAACTCATAACAGCTGCAGTTGAAAACATTTATATTTTGATCACAAGTTGAGCGCATTTTCTACTCAAATGGTAGCCAATTTATTCAAAACTATGGACTGAAAAAAATGTCTGCAGACCTTTTAAAATTTGTTGTACGATCATTCTTGCTTCTAAAAATAGGTAATAGCATAGAGTACTTTGGTGCAAAGATGCTGTCATTTTTAGTGGCTTGCTCATTCCTCCCCAGGTGAGATTCTTAGGTCAATGGGTGGGTGATGGGTAATATAGGAAGATTTTGCAAGATCCATTGGAAATGAAAGAAGACCAAGCCAATCTCCATGTGAAAGTTCAACTAGGTACCTGCCATAGCCAAATCATTCATCATCTTCAAGATTCATTCTCTTTAAAACTAAGGAAGTAATAATTATCACTTCAAATTATGTAACAATTCAACAAAATGATGTTAGGGAAGCATATATCATATTATGTATGTTAATTGTGGTGATGGTCACATCTTGGTCAGATGGGGTTCTCATTAAAGTAATCCATCTGACTTCCCTGATCCATGCCTCTGTGTGTGTGTGTGTGTGTGTTTGTGAGAGAGAGAGAGAGAAAGAGAGAAAGAGAAAGAAAGAGAGAGAGAGAGAGAGGGTTTGGGAAGAAGTGGCCTACCAATTCTCTTTCCCTAAAAACAATATAATAATGGGTCTACATCTACACTAAGGACCAACTTCCTTTAGTAAGATAATGGTAAAAAGGTTGTTTTTTTATCTCAACTTCCAATTCTTGAGTATGACTTGTATAGAATTTTGCAGTTTATAACATGATTGATGAGCAATTTAATCAGAAAATAAGTAAGACAATTCTCTTTTCTCTATTTTTAATGTGAGGAGAATACATTGTTTCCTAGGCCAATATATCTGACCTAAGAAAGTCAATAGATAGCACATGGCCTCAGAAATTAATATATGATCACAGTGACAACAATAATTACAATATTTCCTCTTTGAAGGATCAAGGACAAGTGCAGCAAACAGAAGTGAACACTGCTACTTCTGATTTGTCACTGGCTCTTTGCCACGCCCACCCCCAAGTTGTTTATGTGTCTTGGGTCAGTCACCTTCCTTGGGTTCCCTTGTGCCACAGACCAATAAGCAGTTTGCAGCCCTGTGCTTCAATCCCTCTTCCTGAACTCCAGGTAGGCTCACAGAGATCCACACTGCTTTCACAGCCAAAGGATGAAGAGCAAAGTGATTCATCCCTGTTGCACCATAAATGAAGTATATTACAAAAAGTACCTGCTCCACTTCCTGGGCCTCAGTTTCCCCAATAGGAAAATGAAAATTGAGGACAGTGATTTCTAAAGTCCTTCTTGGCCTCAACTTTCTCTACCACTCTGAGCAGAAAATCTACCCCCTTGGTTTGACATTATAATTCCTAAGGATGCGTGAGAAGATTGTATACACCCTCAAAGTTAGGAGATTCACCATTCAGTACCTCAGGTACTGACAGAGTGTGACAGAGTCCACAGAATGTTTAAGGAGTTATGCAAAGATATGAAGGTGATGGATTTCCAGGGAGTTTGAGTAATAATCATTTATGTTTTATTTGATTTAGGGGGTTATTATGATGGCTTTAGAATAAGACACAGGGGTTTGACCTTGGCACAAAGGATTTGAGAATACTGGGACAGACATAACGAGATCATTATGAGAGTCAGCTGAAATACTATAAGCATTATGCTTAATACCTACACTTAGAAACCTTAACAACATTCAAAAGAATAGTTGTGCGGGTGGTAGCTGTAGTAGAGTGTTAGTACTCACAAGCACAATGTGCATCAGTCAGGTTTAAAGACTGATGAGTGATTAAATGGTAAGAATAAGAATTCAGTTCTATATCACTATAGCCATGATGACATCACTCTTCAGACCTAGCATTTCAAAGTGGATTCTGTAAACCTAACTGGAGACTCATAAAATGCGTTTTTATGCTAGGATCATCCAGCTCTATGTACATCAAAGATATAAAGCAGTGAGTTTTACTAATGCTCTGCATTTTATGAGTATTTAATATCAATAATTTTTGCACTATGTTAGCAAACTTTCCTAAGGATAAATCTAGATTTCAAGCATTTGGAGGTCATTAAAGGAAAAGAAATATATGGAACAACAGTGATCAAATTTGCTTCTGACTAACATGTACTTAAAATGTGATTATTGAACAAAACTAATCATTGAATACCCAAGAATAATTCAATAAATGAAAATATTATTTAAATAGCCTAACTAAATAGTCCCTTGAATCACAAAAATGATAGAAATCCATTAACACAGTAATATTAAAAAGTCAAGGTCAAATATCCTGAATTCAAACTTACACAGAAGACAAGAGAGAAGATTTCTAGATGAAGTTGAGGCTACATGACTATGAACAAATTTCCTAACATTTAAATTTTTTTTTGATTTGTAAAATAAGGTTAACAGCAGTAACTACTTAATAAGTTCGTTGTAAGAATTATGCTATAGGCTGAATTGCGTCTTCCCCAAAATGTATATTTTGAGGTACTAGCTCTCAATAAGACAGTACTGTATTTGAAGATGAGGTCTTTGAGAGGTAATTAGGTTTAGATAAGGTCATGAGGGTAGGTAGAGTCCTTATGAGGGGATTAAAGCCATTAAAAGAGAATCTAGGGCTCCCCCTCTCTCTCTACCACATAAAGACAGCAAGAAGACAACCCCAAGACAAGAACCAAATCCGGGGTGACCAGTAATCCTGATGAATCAACTGCACTGGATCAAGAGGCACCTCACAGATGAAGAGTGCACACTCCTGGGTGTGTCTGAGTGGGTTGTGGCTGCATGGCCTTGGGCACCAGAAATGAGGTCCCTCTCCCTCGCCCATTCTGGCGCTGTCCCTCCCTGGTGCTCCATGGAGGCCGTGAGCTAGGCAGCTCTACTCCAACACACTCCTGCCACGACGTTCCTGCCTCGGAGCCAGCCAACTGTGAACTGAATCCCCCAAACTGTGAACTAAGTTAAACCTTTCTTCCTTAAATTGTGAGTTTGGGCCATTGTGCCCAGCAGTGGAAAGGCTGGGCACCTTGATTTTGGACTTCCCAAAGACACACGCGTGTGTGTGTGCACACCACACACCTGCATGAGAGAAGAGTACAAAGCACATGCTTAATCCTCTGTTTGGCACGTAAATATTTGCTGTATCACATATTTACACAACATATGCTACTTTATATTATTACTTAATGTATATTTAAAGTATACTCTTCCTTTGATATGTGTGTAACGTATTAAGAAATTCAGTTCTCAAAAATATTTTGATGATTTTTTTAAAAGCATTATCCTTGAGTAAATATAATCCAGTCTTACATCATAAAGAAAATATAAGATTTACTTTTTCCTTAGTTTTGAGAAGGAATGAGGGAGGGACTAAGGATTGAACACAGGGCCTTGTGCACACTAGGCAAGCACTTGACTACTGAGTTTATCACTGAAGCTTTTTGTAAAATTTTATTTTAAGACAGGGTCCTTTAAGTCTTCAAGGCTGGCTTTGAACTTGTAATCCCAAGTAGCTAGGATTACAGGTAGGAGCCACCATGCCCTAGTTCTTTCTGTCTGATATTAAAACTGGGATTTTTTACTTACTGCTGGGGTGAGCGAACTGCATTAAATGTCATCCTCTTTTTAGTTCCTATAGAGGATGTCTATATAGTTCCATCTATGAGCTCCAGTCATGCCCCCCTCAGACAGTGATTCGCATAAATCATGCTACTTTCTCTTGGTGACATATCGGGAATCAAACTCAGGGCCTCACATATACTAGGCAAGTATTCTGCCACTGAGCTATAACCCCAGCCCATGACACCACTTTTCATGAAATAACACCCCACCAATGTAGACAGGACTGGGGAGCCTTTCAAAAAATAATTTACTGATATAGAAAAGAATTATAAGACCAGAAAATTGATTAATGGGAAAATATATGCAACCTTTTTGTCTTGAAGATTTTCAATGCTAAGATGGGCACATAAAATTTTGGGAGGCTTTAAAAAATTTTTTGGAAAATAAACATAAAGGATAATAATAGTCAGATGGATTTGTGTGTAATCCTAACCCTCTTACAGCCCCATCTTAAAGTGTTAGTTGCACTGTTGTGTTACATATTAAAACTGGACATTCTAATGTTAAAGTATTTTGATATTAAGTGATTAGAATCTGGGATTTTATTTCTTAGAGAAAAAGAAAGCTTGCTTTTAACACATGAAATCCCACTGTTGTTGGAATGAATTTGCCAAGCAAAATGCCAAACTGTTATTATTATAGCCAGTTTGTCATTAATTTCTTAAACAAAAGCATAAATGCAAGATGAATAATGGCTGATAATGGTTGATTATACATCATTATAGCAAAGGACTATCTGGGGGATCAAATAATTCACCAAAGGAAAACAGCATCTCTACAATTATATTGTCATTCTGAGATGTAATAACAGTGTTAAACACAGGGACCTCGAGGCCCACTTCCACTCTGTCTGAACCGTGTTTGTATGAGCCACAGAACTGATTTTTTTTGGTTCTGTTAATTCAAAATACACACAGGCAGGAGGAAATGGAGAGAGAAACAAAGAAGGCAACTGTAGGGTAGAAACGTAAGAACCAAGCAGAGAGAGAGAAGAGAGAGAGTGATTAAGGATGACTATTCTTTGGAGGTAAGAAAAAAATTATATACATGAAATATCAACAGTGTTTACAGAGGTGATGGTGATCAACTAAGTGTACCTCCTTTCATTATTAAATAAAAGAACATGGTAAGATCGCAGCCATAGGGTTTAGGTGAGGTATTAAACATGATTTCCTCTGCCCTCTCCAGTGCTGAGGTGAATGTACAAGTTAAAAACTAAGCAAGAGAGAAGCAGCATGAAAGACAGGCCTTCTGGTAAGCATGCTAAAATGTGTTTCCACCCTCTACTGTGCTTACCCTACTCCAAACGACAAAATCTCATCCTGCAGATACACTTTGTTAGAAATGTCATCATTAGAGGCAGAGAGAAAATGGCGTGACTATGGGATTGCTTGATGATAGCATACAGGCTACTAAAATAATGGGATTTCTTTTCTAGATAGGTGAGAAAATACAAAGTATATAGGAAGGTCTTTTGCTTAAGGAAGGAGAGTGATCTGAGCTCAAAGGAAGAGATGAGTTAGTGATAGCATGCCCTTTTAGAGAGGAGGGCCTGCCAGGGGACTAAATGAAAGTCAGTTTTATCTCCTTGAAGAAGCTGGTGAAACGAAATAGCTCCTACAAATAGGTCCTTAGTATTTGCATATAGGTCAACCTTTTCTGGGTCTTAATCTGAAAGCAGCTCACTCTCAAGGCTTAACCTGCAACTAGTTCTATTTTAATCTTCTATTGGTTCCTCAACTTTTTCTTCATCAACTCAGTGCTGGGTAACACCCCATTAACCATTCACATAACCTTTTTACATAAAAATTAAAGTTTAAAAAGGAAAATCGCAGGCTGAGGTATGTACCGCTACACCCCATTTATTTTAATATACTGTGTGGACAGTAACAAGGGTAACTGCTGATTAATAACAGGTTGCCCAGAGAAAAATTGGTACCTAAAGTCCTTCCTGAACCCCCTTCCCAAATGGGAGCTTAGAATTACAAAAGGAAAGCAGATGCTGTGAACAGAGATATTTCCAGCCTCTTACAGCTGTGCTTATACACAGCCTGCAGCAAGTCTGACGAGCATCTCTGTTAAATGCCACCACCCTGGTTAGAATGTGTATATGTCAGAGTCTGGTTAGAGAATGAGGTTTTAATGAGAGGATCTTTGCCACCAATAAGGTGAAGAAAACCAAAGAGGAAGGTTGCAGCACCCAGGGACTAACAAACCATGAATCTGTCACCCCCTCTAGACAATAGGACACCGTATAATCAGACCCTACAAAGGTTGGTGCTGTGGAAGGAATCCTGCTAGCTCAGTCAAGGATGTTACAGGAATACAGCAGTAAGGCAGGGAGGGAGGGGGAAAATAAATAGCTGGCCCTCCTCTTCTACCATGTCCTAATGCCTTGATGTTCTTAATCCTAATACTAACCCTAATCTATGCTTGCTTCCCATTGGCTGAATACAACAGGTGGCCAGAGGAAACAGATTGGATGGAGAAGGTCCTTAGGGCCACACTTGTCCAGCTCACCAAAGAGAGGAAATGGGAAGAAGAGACTGAGGATAGGAACAAGTGAAGACCCTTTTATAAGCTGTCTTTCCCTTAAGATGGGCCAACTTTATTTTAATGAAACTTTAGTATCAAAAGCACGTTATGACAGCACCCATGAGTAAGTAATTAACTTGTTCAGATTGAAATTCTGTATATTTGGACTGCATCTCTCTTGTCACCACTTTAGTGGCTACGTTTTACATACACAGCCAAGAACAAAGGACAAAATACAAGCATGTTAACCACTTTGGAAGAAAATCACAGGAAAGGAACTTGAATTTTTATAACCATTATATAGTAGCTTACACTTTCCAAAGTAATTCAATTCTTACATAATTTACTGTATTCCTTGTTTTAATAAGCCACACTGAAATGATTCCTTTTAGATTCTTATTTTTAACATTATATCAGACAATCATAGAACAATAGGACTTTCCAAGGAGCTACTGTCCTTCACCAAATAGTATTTCTGAGTGTTATTTACAAGCTAGCCTTGACTGAAGGGTCATATATGACTGCCATCTTCATTGCTGGCATTCTAAAGACTGTACAAATACAACTAAACAAGAGCAAAAGACATGTTAGATACTGCAAGTGCTAAGTGTTGCAATAAAATACATGACTTCCAACCCGTGTAAGAAACAGATGTGAGAAATCATACTTTTTGTCAGGAGAAAAATTGAAATGAAATATTACTAATATGTAATATGTTATCTGGCACTGGAGCCCTCCCTTAGTCTACCTGTGCAGGTGAGAATGGGTGGTAACTGAATGGTTCCAAATAAAGGGAGTAAGAAAATTTCCCCTTGCTCTTGGCCTACTGTAATGCATGACAGTGTATAGATGCCCAGGCCAGTGGATCTGTAGTTTTTACTTAAACAATCTATTATAAATGGATAAATGGCTTACAATTTTCTCTACACAACATGGACCAATAAAAATAGTATATCTAGCATCTAGTAGGAAATCTTTTCAGGTAAGGACATGAAAGTCTGTCATAATATGACAAGAAGTCAACCAAACGAATTATCAAGAAGATCATTTACGAAAAGCATTTACAACCATGAGCACTAATGAGGACTCATTTGATCTATATTTTTCTTTAAAATCTTTACAAAGACACTGCAGTTTCCATTTAAAATTATTCTCTATTTTGTTTTATTCTACTTATTTATTTATTTTATTCCCTATTTTATGCTTATTCTTTTAAATCTCTATTCTTATCTTTATAACAAAAATGACTTAACTGAGGTACAACACCTTTTTTAAATGTCATAAATCAATATGCACTTAAGGCGATGTTTTTAGGGTGTGCTGTGAAAATACTTTACATGACTGGTACAGATTAAGAGGTGGAGAGAGAGGAAAGCCATTCTCTGAGTATCCTCTTTTCCTAAGCAGCTTCTCTCAAGTATTTCTGTAGTTCTCAAATAAGCACACAAGTTGCTTCCTCTATAAATGTTTCTGTCTCTTGGGCCTGCAATAGTTTTCTGACAGTACTATTCCTTCCTTCATTTAAAAATACATATATATGTCAAGCATTTATACACACACACACACACACACACACACACACACACATATACACCACCTACTATGATCCAGTGGGCTAGGTAATGTACTGTACTTCTAAATAAAATTTAAGGAATTTATAAGGGAATTGTTAGCCATTAAGATATAAAAGCAATTGCTTTTGGGGGTCTAAGGTACTGAACCTGGGCACTCCATATTCTAATGATCTACAAGAAGAACAACGCACTGGGTTAAAGTAACCTAAAGAAGTAGGTACAAAACTTGCTTGGGTTAGTTTAGATGCTCTAAAAATGACATTATGAGAACAGGCGTCAGGAACAGAGCCCCATTTCTCTCTGGTTGAAAAAGCATGATCATGAGTACCATTCTTCAGAAATACCAATGCAAAAGATATGCCCATGACTTCATCCTCAGACCCTGTGAATGTTACCTTACTTGACAAAAAGAATCTTTGTAGATATAATTAAAGATATTGAGATTAAAAAATCATTCTAGATTATCATGATAGTTTTAATTCCAATCATAAATATACTTGTAAGAGACACAGGGAAAATCTGAATGATAAACAGAAGTTCAACCAGGCATGGTGGTGCATAATTTTAGGAGACTGAGGCAAAAAGAATGTAAAATCGAGATTAGTCTTGGCAACTTAGCAATTTACAGTGCCTCTCACAGTAAAAAATAAAAAAAGCTGATTTAGTTCAGTGCGAAGCCCCCAGGTTGAGTTCCCTGTAAGCCAGGGGGAGGCAGGAAGTGGAAGGGAGCAGGGGTGGGGAGTTCTGTGTAAAAATTGAAACAACTAAGAAGCAAGGAATGGACTGTTTTGTAGATCATCTATAGGGATTACCATTCCTCAACAACTTAATTTCAGAATCCTGGCCTCCAGAAATGTGAGGCAATAAATTTTTATTGTTTTAAGACACCAAATTTGTGGTAATTTGTTGCAGCAGCCACAATAAATTAAAGTAGCCAGTGAAGACTGTCGCTCCAGGTTGTTGTCTAGGGATGCTGGTAAAAATAGGCATTACTAAGAATTCCAGTTTGGAAAGCATGCAAGAAGGATGGCCGCCAACTTTAGAGTTAACAGGAAGGGAAACTACTGAAGTGGTTTTTTTTTAGAGCACAGAGTTACCTCCTTACCTCAAGTGATGGAGTGGGAATGGTTTCAGGTTTTTACATAATGATACATTTTTACGGACATCCTGTCTGCAAATAGACTTCTTTATTTGGCCCAATGCCTCTGTGAAATACACTGAAGTAATGCTGCCATAGAATAACAGAATTTTCCTCTAATAGGTTCTGTGTTGTACAGAGGGGAGAGCCATCTACTGCTTCCTGAACTTCAGTGCACCTCTGAATCAGGAGGACAACTGGTGAACAGCCTAGATGTGGGCTGCAGCTTGGAAATTTGCATGCTAACAGTTTTCCAGGGGGTTCTGATACTGTTCTTCTAAGCACTACACTTTGGTAACCATTGTCTTAAGACTAGATAAATTATGATTGGATCATTTATAGTAGAGCTGAACATTCTTATGGCACTTGGCAGCTTTGATGTGTCTTTCTTGGCTAGGACATGGAATATCTTCCACTATTTTGGGAATGATCAAGACATAACTGGTATTTGGTCTCTTATTTAGAAGTACTAAATATCTATCAAAGTTAGAGGATAGGAAAATAAAAGTGTTGACTTGAATAATCGCCTGCTAAGTGACAATTAGGAATTAGCCCAATCACTAGGAATAGACACAAGAAGTACAGGACTGTGATATCCAACAGCAAGTGAGAATGCTCCCTGAGGTTCTCTATGCTAACTGGTATGGTTTTGTTCATTTATTTTGCTGGCCACTTGAAATTTTAATAAGAGTTTCTCCATATTAGTGAGAGAATTATTACCAATATGATAGCAAGGCACATGTTGTGGCTTGTGGTTATGTATTATATTTCAGCCCTGGCAAACATGTAAACATGGAATTCTGAGATCAAAGAGATAAAAAATGATCCACAACAGATAGTTTAAGAAAGTGTGACTAGTAAAACTTACCCAGTTCAAGATGGATAATATTTGACAGTTCTATGAAAGTGATCTGTCTCCTACAATCAAACATGAAGGCTTGTAAGCCACTAAAAAGCAGCAGTTTTACAAACCATGAAGGCCATGGTCAATTCAATGAAGCTGACCATAAAGTATGTTGATGTCATGTACCAAAGAAGCCTCTAGCATATGTCCTTGTAGAGCTGAGATCTGGAAGAACGAGTCACTGTAGTACTCTACTGCTTTCCTTCAGTTTATCTAGGCTTTAGTGCCACAAAGAGAAAGCAAGACATGTGTTCTCACAAGTTGAAGCTTTCACAGAAGAGAGATGTGCTGGCTTTGGAGGTCTTAAAATACCTGGAGTAACCAGGTAAGGAGCATGGGGAGAAATATATGCCAGGAAAGTGACACTGTCAACCTCTTAAATCTTAGAAAACTGACATGGCACTTTGATTTTGAAACTAAATTGGCCAATTTAATATCAACAAAGAAACAAAACTCTTCAGAATTTACTATTTAAATACAAAAGTGGGAGGAGGGGCAACTGGTCATCTCAGAAAACCAAGATATAATTATTCAAACTTGGGTGGAAAGATAAAACACCTGGAGCCTCTTCTCCCTCCTGCCCATTTAAACAATGTGAGTTTGGATGCTTTTGTTGTTACCTTGGCTCTTTCACTTCTAGGTAATTCTAGCTTTAGGTTCTGCATCAAATATTATGTACTATTTAAAACTTAAAGTCTGTTTAATTTTTATCATTAAATACCCACCATTTCCAAAGTAATTTCAAAGCTGTATTTTCCCCCCAGATTTAGACAGATGGTGATGGTGATGGTCAGGGTAGGCAGCCAGGAAATAAATGTATTCAAATTATACTTAGGATCTTTATTGTGCAATAAAAATAATAAAATGCAAAAGTAAAGATAGGTCAAAGGAGGAAAATAGCCAAGACAAACTCTTGGACACAAGTGCATCCAAACTGTGGACAAGGAGCCATTTGAGCCCGGAGAAACCAGGTATTGTAGCCCATAGCTGCATTCAGGAATATATGAAAGATTTTTTTTTTATTCTGAATTTGAGATTTTTTCATCAATAAACAGAATTATAGTTTATGAAAACTGTACAGTATATGAAAATGATACTTCTTAAATTACATTTTTCTAAAACTACATCAAGTTTAGGACTATGACATTAAATTGAGCAATTTTAATTCTCCCAACCAAATCAAAATACTTTTAATAATTGCTGTTTGATATTTTGAAGGATCGTGTTTTTTTCTTTTTGGCACTTTATAATGAATGGGCAGCAAGCACAAGTACTTGGGTTTTCATTGTCTAAAAATGTGTGGTTCCTTGTTCATTTACATTATGGTATGTATTATAGGCCATAGACCAAAAGAAAAGCACTGCTATATTTCCTTGTTTAGTTTAAGCCCACATATCTTAAAACATGCTGCTTAATACCTCAATGCAAATTGCCCTTATGAGTAATTTTCTTGGAAGATGTGGGTGGCTGGATGGTTTGCCAATGCTTCTGACTGTTATTCTTGAGTTTAATCCTCTTGAGAGAATGTGGTTTTCCTGATCATATTTAATAATCCAACACAGTTAAGATGTTACATAAAAAAGATATCTAACTCTCTCAGTACATAATATCTATGTACCCAGCAGGATCTCATGTCCTGAGTAATTTTTTTGCTAAGAGCATCCACTTTTCTTTTGCTTTCATTCACACATTTGGCTATGTATATATTTTACATGATTGCAACCCCTCTGCTAAAATATCTTTGCCATGTAGCCTTAGGCTTTTAAGAACACCTAAGCACTGAACCCATCCTCTGTCAATCTATTCTGAATAATGATAATAATATACGTTTTACTGTCTTGTGATATTCACTTTCACCACTATCTGAGCAGAGAATTGCGTTGTGCATCTCATGAAATCAGTTTTAGAAAATAAAGGTAAATGTAAAACTCTCTTTTGAAAGCATAAAGACCATCATTTTAGCATTCATATTGTCCATGAGAAATATTTAGAATAAGCTATGCTTTAACAGTAGTTTTAAAAATTCCTTAAATATGTAAACCATTTATAAGTGGTGCTAGGAGGTGATTATGTGCCCTAATCTGGATATTTTGTCTTAGCTTTTACAACCAAATTAAGTGACCCAGAAATATTATTTTCTATTTCCAAGTGTTTTAAAATTAAACAGTCCCTAGAAAGTTTATTTATCATAGCATTAGACAAAAACAGTGTAACTTTCAAATAAAAAGAATGAACTCTTTCTCATCAGAGAAAGACTGGTAAATCATCTATCATCACAGCACCTTGATCTATGCATTTTTAAATATAGCAGCTTACTATGGTTTAAAAATGTGTAATTTATAAGATATTAACTAGCACTGCAAAAAAGTATGTAATATTTAGGCATAAGTAATTTTTATTCATTGAGGCTATGTGATAAAATCAGTCCTTGAGCTAACAAAGAAATATTTAATGACATATATATCATATCTTCAAGGAAGATTTAAAGCTAACAGTCCTGATCCTCTGCACTGACTTGAGACACTGCTATAAATTTTGGTCACTTTGCTGATAATTATGGGCAAACTACTTGAATTAATTGTCATTAAATTATGCAAAACAATATAGAATTTAAGTCCTATCACATCTTTTTGGTTCTTATGAAACGCTAATTATCCTTCTCACTTAATAAAAACATTTCAGTTTTATATAAAGAAAATTTTTACAATAATTCATTCTCAGTAGTTAAATGATATATTCTTAAAATTGCTTTTGCCTGGAGATTTGGTGCATGTAAAGAATTCAAAGTTATATCAAGAATAGAAACTTGAACCTGAAAGCATGGTCACTTGTAGGTGAGCATTTTAGAACATTTCTCTTATTATCAGTTTCCCACTCTTATTTTCCATTAGCAAGCTTGCTACATTTTTGAAAGCACATTTGCACTTTTCATGAAAATTCACTGGAATTCCATCGCTGGACCCCACACTATCCTACCTCTTTCACATAAATTCTCCATCCCGTTTGTTTTCCCAAAAGCCCTTTGAGAAAGTGTCCATCTGGGTAGGAAAAGTGAAGAAACTGGCTGAGAGTAGTTACCCAGGGCTGGGTGTGATACTGGAACAACTGCTCTGTGGGAGTAGATGGTAGAGAGATGGACAGCTCAGAACAAGAAGCATGACCGAAAAAGTACTTGCTGTGCTCACATATCTGACTGAAGTTCGCCCCCTACCCATACCCAGAATAACTGTCCACACTGCAGTGGACAAGCACCCATTTAAGCGAAGTTTTTACTAGCAATCAAAACAGAACCAGCATTGCTGTTCAGTCAAAGAAATTATTTCACTGCAGAGTATCTATCAGGCATTCTGCTAGAAACTAGGTTTCCAAAAATGAATGTGATAGCTCCTTCCTGCAAAAAATATAAATATTCAGCGCCATTCCAATATAAAAGCTCTGCTGGTTTTGAAAAATGAAAAAGCAGTTATCCAAGAGGATGTGTGCAGGGGAGTTGTAATGGGAAGAACAGAGCAAGCAGTGTGTGGAGTAGTCTGGCTATTTTGAGGCCAAAAATATAGGCAAGAAGTGGCTGAAAATAAGATTGAAAAGATAGCATGTGCCCAGATTTGCATGGTTATATTTAATAAGCTATATTAACCAGACACTGAAGGGAGGATTTTACATACAGGAGTTATCTGGCTCGGCAGGCAGTTTAAAAAGACTACACTGGCTCGTACACAAACTGGATTTAAGGGGGAAATCCTGGAGGCAAAGGCATCAAATGCTGCCTTTCAGATGAAAAGTGAAGAACAAATTCAGTGACAATAAAGATGGAAAGGAGAAAATTTTGAAACAAATATATATTCAGGAAATATATCTAGATATGAGTCTAAGGTGGTTGCTGACTTCCGGTTTGGAATAGTTTCATGGCCTAAAATGGGATTTAAAGAGCAATGTAGGGTAGGTGTTGAAATAAGTTTCATTATGACTATTTTGAGTTTCAGTTGTCTACAGAATACTTTTATTACTTCAATTACTAAGTGAAATGTGGTCTTTAGCTATTGCACCTTGTAGCCCCTCCGCACTTCATGGTCATAAAGAAGCAATCTGGCAGGTGGGTGGGGATGAGCCTGAAGAAGCCAGAGCTGGGCATACAAGTTAGAAAATAGTCCAAATCCAGATGTATATTACAAGTTTTGACAACAGAAACAACAACCAGTACAAGTATAGGTAGGACAAAGAGTCACAGACTCCAGGAAAACATTTGAAGTAGTCTTTAGAGAAGAATGCCAAATTTTATACTAGTAATTAAACATTTCATAATCCAACCCTTTATTATTTCAGTGAGATGTAGTCTGTAGCATTAAAGCACTATAGCCTGTATGAACTTCATGATCGTATTTGAGGCAAAATCACCAACCAGTGCCTCATAATAATGTGTAAGTTCTGCACACCCCCAAAATCTTGTGTTATTTTACTCTGTCAATTTAGCAGTTTATTTGTGGAGTTGGTGATGTAGTTCAGTGGTAGAGCATTTGCCTAGTATGGGTGAGGCCATGGGTTCAACAGCTAGCACTGAGTAAATAAATGCATAAATAAATAAATGTATGCATATTTGTGTAAAAATCGATTGTAAGTCAGTATATTTACTGTGCTTTTCCTTGTTGGCATTTACTGTTCTTTTCCTTCTCTCATTTCAGAGCTATGACTTCCGATTAAAGTTAAATTTTAAGATATAAACAGTCAAGTGAACATATATATACATATATACATATGTATATGTGCATATGTATATACATGTATGTACAAATATACATATACATACACATATAGGTGTGTATATACATATGTGTACACATATATACATATATGTATATAAAGGTATATACATATATCTTTATGACATATGTACAGTCCTGGTTAGAACTGTTAGATCTCTTTAAAGACTTCAATTTGTTCAAAAATATAATAAAAACTAATTTGTGAAAATAAATAGATTTAAAACCATTCATGGCTTTTTCTCCTGTGATTTATACAGAAAACCTGACCAAACTCAACGTAAAAATTTTTGTATTTACTTCTTATGTGACACTCACTGTCTTCACTGTACTAAAAGATCACTGTTTTGATTCATAAAACCACATGGATTAAAATACAACTCATGCTACTAGCACTGTAGTTCAGTTTACAGTCCTCCTATGGTGCTGGTACAGGGACCGCCTAAGTTCTGTGCACAATTATCTTGTGATTTGCATTCGAGCCCAACATAATTGATGGTCTGTACCTCAATTAATTCAACTTTCCAGCACCCTAGACAGTCTGTAAGTTGTGTCTCCACAGTTCTTTGTAAATAACTTCCCTCCTAGCCTTTCATTTGCTCCTTCGTGGCTTATGTATAGTAGGAAATCTCCTTAAACCCCTCTCTTACTCTGATTGCACTGAGCATTGTTTGAAAGCAATGGCTCTCATTATTCTCCTTGGATAATTTGCATTTTAATTCTAGTTCCAAAACAGCTGCCTCCACTTTGAAAAGCAGTACCGTAAATCCTTTGGGTATACTTCCTTCTTGCCTTTTTTTCCAAAGCCTTATGTCTCTAAGGACTTACGTTTGAAGTGGAAGAGATTCTTGGAAGACTTAAATGGACATTTGCAGATCATCTGAACACATCAAGAAATTTAAAAGATTTATGAGACATATTTTCTCCATTGTATTTCTGATGTATTGCTTTAAAGAATTACTTCATGGATAAATGGTGAATCCATGCAGTTTGGTGAGCAAAAACATTTTATTGCCTGTCATTCGCAGAATATTTATTTTAAAAAGAATTCTTTACTTTTCTAAAATCATACCAGCTACTGGAAGAGCAAATATAATATGTAAAATCCATGGAGTTGTGTTTGTCTTTTTCCAAAACCTTGTTGTAACCTCATGCTTCCAACAGCTCTGATTTCTTGTATCACGACTGCAGTTATGTGTTAAAATCATATTTTAACATATAATGATCATAAGTGATCGCTTTAACACAGAGCCATGCCATAGCTACACTCTTTCTTTCTTGTTGTTGAAACAGGGTCTCACTGTCATTCAGACTGACCTAGGGTTCACGGTGTAGCCCAGGCTGGCCTCACACTCACAGTGATTCTCCTGCCTCAGCCTCCCAAGTGCTGGGATTACAGGTGGGTAAGGCTACACCTGGCTCCAGTCTTCTATGAGGATTAGCATATATACATTTCCTCTTCCGAAGCTTTTAAACAGGTAAACTACTGGCCTGATAGGTGCTTACTGATACCCTGTTTATTTACCAAAAGGACATGTGTGCAAACTTCGATTCAATTGCAAGCTCTTGGAGAAGGCCACATCTTGCTTTTTTCTTTTCAGTGCTAACACAGCTCATCACAGTAGAAGGCTGACACTTGGCTTTTAATTAACATTTGCTGAATGTAAAGTAGATGCTCACAAGGAATAGATTTATTTCCTCTGAAAGGCACCTCGTAAGTGTAACCTTCATCTATGACATTCAGCTTTCTCTAATAAAAAAACTTATCTAGCCAACAGTCCAACAAATCCAGGCTTTGGAGAGCAAATGGCTACAAAGGTGATTGATTTTTACAAGATGAACTAATGTGCTACATTTCCAATTAACCATAGAATGTGAAGCAGTCTTAGAGCCAACTAAATCTATCCCCTCCCTTTGTACGTTAGGAACCTACAGCCCAGGAGGAGTCAAATGACTTTCTCAAAATCTCATAAGAGTGTAGAGTTACAACACTTTCTAAACAAAGGCAAACACTGAGTATATCACAAATTCAAATTCCCCAGCCAGTAAAGAAGATGCCATTTTCTTTTTGATATAGGATTAAATAACTTTTATTAAATATTTTGCATTCTAAACAAATAGCTCTGAATCCATTCATTTATTTAAATTATTTTTTGACCACTTCCTTTATCCACAGAATTTTCTTGGCAATAAAGATATTATTATAAATATGTAAAAATAAAAAATTCTTTAGGCACTGGACAAACAAGCATGTAAAAATTCTGTCATAGTCCTACTTTAAAAGCTATATATTGAACTTTTTAAAGAAATATTTCAAAAGTAAACTATTCTATGAAAATGCGCACGGCCTACACATTCTACAGTGGTATAGAGTAACAAATCTAAATGCAATGTAACAGTTTTTTACTTATCATGATAAAAATGTTATTGTGTGGAGTGCTACAAACTATAAAATAAAGGTCTGTAAGAGGTTATTTTCATTGATATTCCCTAGTAAACAAATTTAGTGCATTGCCCTTGTCTGTTAACATTTTAAACAGCAGTCCCAACTACTGGGATAACTTAACATTGATTAAAATTTTGTAAATGGCTTAGTGTATGTTCAAAAGGTTGACCGTTGCCTAGTTTCCAAATGTTCACAAGTGGCTGATGTGACCCACAGGTGACCAAACTCTCTACATAAGGTGAAACTGTCAACCTTGTCTTCTTTGAAGCTACAATGGTGACATGTGGAGTATTTCATTCATGCCTCCCTAACTTCCTGAGAAACTGGAAATTATCCTAAAAGACAGCTCTAATTGCACTTCCAGATTCTTAGATGTGAAGCAAAAGAAAGAGCAAAAAAACTGAGGGATCTTTCAGTAACTATCCTTATTTTTAGAAAATGGAACAAAGGCCAAAGAGGTTACAGTTTAGTTTGGACTTAGTTTATTTTTAATATTTCCTGTATGAGTCTATGCTGAGACATATTGCTCTTCATAAATCAGACCCACACATTCCATGTATGCATATGTATTTCAAATACTTAAACAAATATGAAGCATCTTGTTCAAAAAATATAGGAGGCAAGAAATACAGACCTTAATCATGTGTGGCTGTGGAATTAGATGATCAAATATGTGGTCTTATAAACAACAAAAGACCAAAAATACGGCCTTACCAAAGTAACAGCATGAATTAAAACTGGAATTTACAAAGTAATTGCTAAATGATTCCCCCACACTTTCTGTTTTATCCCCTTTAACCTTAGCAATAGAGAAGAAACTTCACTGAGAGACCTTTAAGGATGACTCATCCTAATATTGGTGTCCAATTTCAAATGTTTGCTTATTAAATTTATTAACCTAACTAGTAACAGGATACAGTTATTTAAATTTTAAAAGATGTATGTATTTACATTTATTGATTAAAATTATATATAAATGTTTGAATGTATAACTATATATGTTTAGCATGCACAAGGGGCTATCTTGGAGCACATATATGCTGTAGGTCAGTTAAATATGGCTAATTAACACCACAAGTAGTTATCCTTAAGGTGAGAATTCCTAATATCTGCTCTCTTACATTCATCAAGAATGTAATACATGATCATTACCTACAGCCCTATGCTATTTAATAGATCTCTTACACTTCCTCCTCTTATCAACAGGCTATTTTATAGCCTCTGACCAACATTTCAATCCCTCCTTGCAGTCATCTCAGCCTTTAGTGGCCATATTGTACTCTATTTCTATGGGATGAACTTTTTTGTATATTGTACATGTGAATGAGACCAGTATTTGTCTTTCTCTGCCTGGCATTTTGAAGTACACAGTGAAATCGATATTAAATTTGATACATATTTTTCTAATATGATGTCTTTTTTATCTTATTATTAGGTTAGATTATAAGTAAATATGTAATATAACGATCCCAAAGTTGGAACACTTTCTCTGTGCTGACTACACCCTGTACGTTGGGCACACACACACTTAGATTTTATTCAGATTACATTACAATAAATGTGACCACCAGAGAGCTGTGCTGTAAATTCAGTTCTCATGCCACCTTGAGGACTCTGATATGAGGTCAGACATGCTATGAATAAGTGCCTCTCCATCTAAGCTAATGGCATTGGTCTGAACAGAAGTACTTTCCAGATGTGCTTGGGTCTAACGCAGGGCTCTTCAGTTCAATTATAGGAGCTGACTCTCCATGCAGATACCTAGCCTAATCTTTAAGAATGTCTGAGGTATAGAATAATTTCAGACAGCAACTGCAGTTGTTCCATGTTTTCCTTCAGTTATGTTTCCTGAAAAAATCATTCTGACTAAAATCAGTGGAGATATTCATGCAACAAACTATATTGTATCACAAGATGCAAAGTCATGGTTAATTTCGAGTGACTACTTTTATGTTTTTGAAATGTTTTGTAACATGAAAAACACCATCACCTATTACAAAACCCTAAGCTGTTTTTTACCTTAAAAGAATTATTGTAAATAGTTCAGAGGATGTTAAGAGTTTAAATATATGAACTCCATTTATATCTTTATGTATCAACTGTTTCCACAAATACCTGGTATCTACAAAACTGAAACACTCTCAAGCAAGAAATGTTCAAATTACAGCAAAATATGACCATATCTCTTTTGTTGATGGACTGGGTATTGAATCCAGGGCCTCACATATGCCAGGCAAATGCTGTACCACTGAGCTAAATCAGCAGTCCATAACGTATACCTAGAACTTTATCCTGTTTTTAGTATTTGAGTCGCTTTACATATTTTACTATAATAACAACAGTACAGTCTCTTGCCTATTGGGCCATGACTACAGTCTTGCCTGAACTGTGCTCTTTGGGGCTAAAATCTGCTTCAGTCAATGTTTGTCTATGTTCTAATGTGGTTAAGATATAACTTGTTATAATTTCTAATTCTCCGTGACTCTAACCCATATAAAATGATTATAAGGAAATAATCTCAAATACAATTACTAACAAGATAGAACAAACCACTGACCACTGTGATAATGCTATAATTTATCTTTGTTTCATATGAGTGTTTATTTTTCTAACTTTTAAAGAAGAAATGTACTTATTTATACTATTTTGCCTGACCTATTATGTCCCTTAGAGCCCTTACCAGTTCACAGCTAATTGGTAACTTCATTCTTTTTAGACTAATAATCACGTGAAGAGCTGTCACATCCACTGAGAAAGTAAAATAATTTCACTATTAACTCAATGGCATATTAAAATTAGTCCAATTATTTAATTCCACTGTATTAACAGTACATACCAATCGCTAATATTTGAAGGCAATATACCATTTCACATGACACTAAAAAATTTTAACATCACAATTCATAATTCCTTATACAGATTTCAGTTTAGAGTGAGAAAACCTCAGGAAGCATTCTGGACAGAAAGTAATTATGGCTTAATATGTAAATTCTAATCCCTAGAATACTCCCAGATTGATAAATTCCTAACCTAAAAGTATACATGGGTCTTAGCATCTTCCTGAATTCCTGAGCGTTCAAAACTCTTTTGAAACAAACAAAAGAAAGGGCTCAGAAGCAAGACATTCATCCTATGTCTTTTTAAAGTATACAGCTAACAGACAGACTACATTTCCAAACTGTGTATTTTTAACAAATTACAATTTATTTTTGAAAGAATTATTTCAGTTGTTGAATCTGAACAATAATAATACAATAACAATAACAGTAATAACAATAATAACAACAATAATTGCCCTAACTTAATGATCAAAAATGCCATGACACTTTTCTTCTGAGAAGCAGGTAATGCTCTGGTCATGAACTTTGATTAAAAGTGGATTTCTAAAGAAAATGTAAAATGTAGCCTCATGTATTTGACCTTACCTTGTTCTAAAATAGATCTAAAGAAATTAGAATACAGAGAAATCATAAATATGAAACTGAGAAAGTTAATATGTGAAATGTATGTCACAGGTTCTATGTGGATACTAGAAGTAGGACATATTTTATTCTGAGATTAATAGAGGCCAAGAAAAATAAGGAAATATAACCAGTAACTACATGATAAAACCATGCTAATGGCTTAGGAAAGTTTCTCCAGTTTCTCTGCTCTAATTTAAGAAAAAAAAAACAAAGATTCTCCCACTCATGAATCTTCACAAAGTATTAATGTATTTGTGATCTTTTAAAAGATGGTCCTTACAACTTTAAAGATATTTCTGAACTCAGTTTCAAACATGACAATATATCCTAAAGACTGGCAAAATGCAGTCAAAGTTCAAATGGCACTATCACCTAAATTTGCAAGGAAAGTTCTAAGGGACCACTGCAACACTCACTGGGTTACACATTTGTGGTTGCTTTCTAGCTTTCTAGCAGAGTACTGCAACAAATGTTATATGTTCCCACCAAATCTAAAAAATTCAGTAAAATAGCTTATCTACCCTTACCATATGATAGCTGTAAAGATATTAAAATTTTAATGCAAACTTTTCAAATTAAAAAAAAAGAACATCTAGAAATGTGTTTTTCAACTTTGGACAGAATGTGAACAGATACATACACACAGAGTTGTTTTCAATACTAAATTTGTGAATCAGGGCTGGGGATATAGCTCAGTGGAATAAGTGCCTTCCTGGCAAGCACAAGGTCCTGAGTTCAATCCCCAGTACCCCCCAAAAAAAAAAAAAAGAAAAAAATTGTGGATCATTGAGTTCATTCTCAGAAGAGTCTGGAAATCAGGAAATAAAATGAATAGAAATTAGTGTTTATCCTTTGCTATGTTTTTAAGGCTAAGACCCTCTTACAAATACATACTTTGCATGTATTTGACAAATCTCTGAGAGGAATACATATTTTTAACTGACTGTGCCTTTTCTTGGCCTTAACTT
>PVLD010015892.1:0-46935 GCA_004027595.1 Dinomys branickii
GAGAGAGAGAGAGAGAGAGAGAGAGAAAAGCATGAGTTCCGTACGGAGAGGTAGAAGGATTGCCCCGAGAGGAGGGAACAGGAGGCAAGAGAGACAGGTGCGGGTAGGATTTGTAGCACTGCTATCAGGAGATGAGGGGATTGTCCTCTGATCCCTTAATATGAAGCAGGAGCCAAAGTTGTCTCTTGAGCAATAAAGAAAAGATTTTAAAAATGAAGTTCAGGGTTTGAAAAGCTCATCACAGAAAGTGAAACTGTCACACAGTGTACACCAGGTACATATTAACTACCTCTACAAGTTTCAGAAATCCAGCCTTAGACCTGCTGAAAAATTTACCTGGACAACTCCTTTGAGGCTCATTCTGAAGAGACAATGTACACTGACTAGTCCATGCATGGCTTAAGCCTGAGGACACAGTTCACAAGATTTCTCCATACCTACTCCCCTTGATTTTTGCGTCTTTTCAGGCTGCGTACTCCAGTCCTTACCTCCCTGCCCCCTGCTAGCTGTGGTTTTTGTTAACTGACCTGGATTCTTCTTAGCCCAGTCCTTGCTTCCCCACCCCTGCTAGCTGTGTTTTGTGCCTTCAACTCTATGGACAGTTGCCCCAAGAGAATAGAACTATCAGTCAAACACTTGACCAAGATTTGATGAGTGTCCAAAGCACACTGGACACTCTCCTCGATCAGATTGGCTCCCTCACTGCCTTGTCATAGTAATGTTGTAGAACAGACAGGCCTCAGTTATGTCTCTTCCTAGAAATAATTTATGAAAAAACTCTGTAATAAGACAATTGTGGGGAGCCCGTCCTAGGATCACTGACAGCCCTAACATTACTGCTTTGAGTTGAGCCTTGTCTCAGAAGGTCACGTGTAACATGCCCAGCAAAGATTTGCCAGGGAAACTAAAAAAGGGGGGAATGTAGCATAAAATGGTCCCCTTGGCCAGTATATTTTAGTTTCTTAGTTGCCCAGGTAATAGTTTCTGTTCCAGTTCCAGTTGTTCCTGTCTCTTAGAAACAGCTGGTCACTGTGATGCATACCCGGTTACTCTGATGCACATTGTATAAACCAATCCCCAATTGACAAGCCATTCTGCCTCTGCACTTCCTGCTTGCTCATCTCCTATAAGCCCCAGACCACCAGCGATCAGGGCCTGATATTTTGGGAGTGAACCTGATCAGTGCCTGTTAACATAAAACAAATCTGCCTCCAAATCCTGGGTGTCGTTTTGATGTTTCTGCTTGCTGTTGCAAGGTGAAGAGGATGGCGAGAAGTCAGACAAGGGTTCTTGGAATCCAAGCTGGTAAAGAAGGGTGTGAAGGAGGGCGGCGGAAGGGTTGGAAGAGGGAAAGACCAGTGGAGTGGTGATCCAAATGAGCTGAGAGAGAGCTGCAGAGGGAACAAACCATAAGGAAGAAAATAGAGAGGTGTATTTAAAATTTTTTTTAAGATTAGTCTGAGGAGAGATCAGAAGTTGAATGACAGCTGTAGAAGGAACAGTCCTCAAGGATAATTATCAAAAAAGAATCCTTAAGTTAATTAGTGGGAAATTGAGCTAGGTTTGAAGGATGGTAAACCCTATGGATTGCCTTGGGCACAGGAGGCCCAGGGTTTCTGGAGGAAAACGTCACTGGAAATCGGCAGATGAAGAACTTGAGAGGGGGGCTGGGGATATAGCTCAGTGGAATAAGCGCCTGCCTAGCAAGCGCAGGGTCCTGAGTTCGATCCCCAGTACCGCAAAAAAAAAAAAGAAAACACAGGAAGAACTTGAGAGGTCAGGGCATTGAATGGGTTGTCTCTTGTCTGTACATACCTGAAGGCATCCAGGATTTTGGCAGGACCCAAGGACAGAGACAAACAACCCCTGAGGTCTGCCAAGGAGTAATGGGGAAGCCAAATAATGGTAGTGTTGACGGGAAGGAGTTTTAACTGAATGGTTGGACATCAGAGGAGAGGAGGGAGAAGCAAGGGACTGGACGGGGGAGTGGGTAGCAAAGAGTGGGTGTCCAACCTGCTCCTACCCTTGGGTGTGAGTGGTGGATGGCAGTTAAGCGGGGTCTTCTCAAGGAAGCAGCTTTCAGTTAAGGAGGTTATGCAATTAACAGTCTAAGAAGTTGTAGATGTCAGAGCCTGATCATTTCAAAACAGGCAATCCTCATGGGGAGAAAAATGCCTTCTTGTTTCTCATAATTTTCGTAAAAGTCTTCAAGGAGGGTGAAGTGAATGAGAACTGCAGAAACAAACTGGGTTGGCTATCATGAGTATAGTCACACAGTAGGTGCTCCTCATGACAAGATGTGACCAGGAGCAGGGCGTGGTGGTGTGCGCCTGTAATCCCAGCACTCAGGAGGATTGTCGCAAGTGTGAAACCAGCCTAGGCTACAAAGTGAGCTCAAGGCCAGCCTGAACTGCATAGGAAAACCCTGTCTCAAAAAAATAAAAAAGATGTGACTGGAACAACAGAAAGCAGCTCTGAATTCACTTTGTTGACATCTTCAGGGGAAAAGAAATCCTTACCTCTCTTTTTTGTAGATGTGCTAGGTGCTTCCTCGGGCTCTTTTGGGTCACTGGATTCGGCAGAAGCATCTTTTATCACTGATAAAAGAAATATGAGGTGTGATTAAAATCTATGGTGAATGTTTACATTTAAACAATTATTACAGTAAAAGACATTACCATGAATCCCTCTCAAAATCCTCCCCCGGGTTTGAACACACTCATCCCACCATCCTTGGCACCTTCGGAAGTGGTTCTGGAAGTGCTCGTTCCTCAATGTCTTTAGGAGGTGTGATCAAAAATCACACCGAATGCTGTTGCCGAGTGCCATTTAATGGAAAGGCAGCCCCTGAAACATTCTGGTGTGCCCTCCTCCACCTTATGCATCACATCTTGTCCCAGCCATGTAATTTCTGGTTCTTCCCTAAAGTCAAAGTGACCGTGAAAGGTAAACATTTTGAATTGGTTCAGGGTGTCAAGGCAGCCAGGACAGCATATCTAAAGACACTCATGAAAGAGGACTCCAGAGCTGCTTCAGAAAGTAGCAAAAGCAGTGAGTTAGGTGTGTTCAAAATGAGGGGGAGGATTTCAAGGAGGATTAAGGGCAATGTGTCTTTTACTGTAATAAAATTTAAGAATTTAATGTTCACCATATTTTCAATTATGTTTGTGTATAATTCATTTCAGAACTCAGAACGAGCTGAAGATAAAGTCAGTGGGAGAGCTAGAGGGGCCAAGAGAGCATGTGGAGCACGCCTCAGCATCTGCCACCCGGAGAGTTCTGCCCTGATCTGGTCAACTTGCAGTGGTTGTTACTTGTGTGACTATCACTGAAGCACACAGCTGGGGCTCGGTCAGATTCACTTAAAGAGATTCCTTTACCGGAAGGAGCAGAACCAGGGAGGGCAGTGGGAAGTGGTGACATTGAGTTCTGGTGGTCATGGGGAAGGTGAAATCTTTGCCACACAAAAAATACAATGCTAGTGCTTAGATGTCTGTGTAAACATTTACCAGCAGCTCTCTCTCTCTCTGACCGTTTTGCTTGGAGAAACAGTGAAGGGGGCTAAAGTGTGTGGTTATAGGGACAAGGACCATTGAAAAGAAACAGCAGCCGGCTGGTGCTCACTAGCACCTGCATGCAGCAAGTACAAATTCTGCCGGCTTTGCTGCAATAAGGAGAATGAGAAACCATAACCAATAAAAGTGCATCTCAGGTCAGGTCGCCACCCTCTTGTTCACACAATGCTGTGAGAGCTGTCCCAAATCCTGGCCTACTTAGGACAGGTGCCTGAAGCACATGGTGAGCAGGCATTGAACTTTTGAAGGAAGGTGTTACTTTTCACATAATTTTAATATGTACCCTCAAAAATCCAGCTGACATAGAAATGACTTCAACAGGCAGTGAAAGGGCCAGGGTAGGGCGGGAGGAGGACCGGCCACATGTCTGCACCTGGCCCCATTTGGACTGCACAGGACTTCTGTTCATCGGTTTTGCATTTTGTGGCAGTGGTTTTCAGTATTACCTCATTGAAACAATTTTACTAGAACGGCTGACTCAAACTGTCCATGCTTCACCCCATCCCCTGTCCTTTCCCTTTGGGGCTCCCACCACAATCCCTGTGGCACACAGATATTCTCCCTTTGCGGACACCTTATGGATTGGGAGCCCGAGTGTAGCAGGTACTAGGGGCTTCTGACATTCACACATGGTGCTCCCTCCAGGTCTGCTTGCTCCAGACCTGCCTCCTTGCTCTCTCCTGAGACTCTGCCTCTACTCAGCTTGGGTCCAGCCTGTCCAAGCTCCCAAGTGCTAGCTGAGCAGCTGGAACTGGGCCAAAGGGAGGTGGCATGCAGGGAGGAGAGTCCCATCCCAAGGAGATCCAAAAGGCTTTACCTCTTCGTAGACACGAAAACAAAGCCAAACTTAAGTCATCCAATTAAAGGCCACCCAGCACAGGGCTTGAGGGAGCATGGACTGTCTCTTGAACCCTCTTTATTCGGGGGTCAGCCTGGGGGGACATTGAGCAGAGGAAGAAAAAGAATCACAGACTTGAGGAACAGAAAGTGGACCTCCAAGTGGGGAAGAAGAGGACACTATATTCCAGCTGGTAAAGGTGGAGGGGCAACAGTAGGCCCAGGGTGGGTGGAAGAGACTGGGAAAGTGAGAAATTATTTACTCGTAATTACTCTTGCTAACTTAACATAGTGTTTATTTTTTTCTTTTGAGATCTAGAAGATGGAATCTTCCATTGCTGTCAGGTCCCTGATCATGAAGCCCTTCTTTGGGTGGTATGTATTAGAGGAGTGCAGAAAATATTATTGAAATCCAAGAGGGCCCCTTATTCTCAGTACCGGAGAGCTCAGAACCCACAGCACCATTCTCAGCAATGCCAGTAACATACTCCCGTCACATCTAATGTAATCAAACTTTCCTTATAATGATGATTTGAGGAGGACACATGACATAATTTTAGAAGCTAACAGGCCTTCAAATATTTCATAATCTTTTCTAATGGTTTTGATAATATTGCTCTTAGACTCTCACCCCTATAAGGATGAATAAGGCTGGGAGCCAAAGGCCCCATAATCAAGTGTGCTGAGGAGCCACACAAGGGCTGTCTGTGCAGAGCTGCACAAGTCACTTGTCAATTCACAGAAGAGTTTTGACGGTTGGCTTGTTTTACATGGTACACGGGTCAACTGCCCCTTTCGTTTCCTTTCTTTATCACACCCAGTTCTTTGCCCAGAGGTTCTTACCACAACCTCTCAGTTGGTAGGGCCAGGCTCCCCCTTCATAACCACCTGGAGTCCCAGTCCACGTTACCTGGCCCAGTGCCGGAGGGAAGGCTGGGCATCTCTTCTGAATCTTCTTCCTTCTTTGTTTTAGATGTTAAGTTGTCACTGGCCACTAAAGGAGAAAGAGAAATCATGACAGGTTACAGGAACTGGGTTTCAGGGAAGAGAGCAAATGGTTAAAATGTCTATTGCAGATGGAGCACTAAGGCCCAAGGACAGAGGGGTGGGATGTTCAGGAGTGGGAAATAGGTCTGGGCTGTTATGAGTGCTCCAGATCCTTCTTGGAAAGGGCGATGCATGGGGAGGTGGGTGCATGGAAGGGGCCAGGTCGGTGATATAGGACCCTGGGGTTCTAGGCACCTTTTGCTGGGGACATGTGGGCGTTGGACTGGCTCTGCTTCTCACCTGGAGTACTTCTTTCTCCAATGATGAGTCCAGGAAGTGGCACAGCTGGGGCAGAAGGGCTGGGTGTTGCGTCCAGGCTCTCACTGGTTTGCTGCAAGGATGCTCTGGCCTCACTGACCGTGGGCGCACGGGAAAGATGTCTTGGTGGAGGTGGCTGGAGTGGGGGCAGCCGTAGTAGGGTCTGGAGGGAGCTCCCTGCTTCTGGGTCAGCAGGAGCTTTGAGTGGGATTGGCGCGGTTCTGCTCCCCTCTCCATAGGAGGTGCCGACTGGGGTGAGTGAAGGAGCACATGTCAGTACCTCGCAGACCCTGAACAAGCTGGGGATTTCTTACTGTGGAACTTCCAACCGGGCTGGGGACAGAGAGTGTCCGCACAGAACCCCTTCATCATCAGTATCCGTTTGTGGCTCCTCTCGATTTTACTTCACTCAACTGCTCAAATCATGACTGCAACTGCACCTAACCCCAGTCTGATACCCGAGGGGCTTCACACATAAAGTCAAGTTTGACTTTGTACCCAAGGATTTAATTCTCTTATTTGAACTTCATAAAATTTAGTCACGTTATGTACATGCTGTAACTTTAATAGGAGGCTTTGTTTTAATAATTACATCTATTATACAACCCTGGAAGAAATAAAACAAACATTCCTTAGCAGGGTGGATTAGGACAGTTGTATTCTGGTTTCTGATTAATTCTGCAGATTCAGCTTCTGTCCCTTTTTCGGAACCTGACGATCCATCCACGCTCAGCTTTCTCTCCCGTCCTAATACCCTCGGTCCTCCGTTTCCCACAGGCTGTTCCCTGCACTGGTTTAGCTAGGTTTTTGTTATGATTCTTCTCCATCATTTATTTCAGAAGCAAAATTATCTCCACCAGTGAATGGAAAAAGGAGTGGATTTTGAAAAGGGATCCAAAAAAAAATCTGAGAGTTGCATATCCAGGAGATGCCTAAGCCCGGCCAGCCCAGGGGCACATGGGCACATGGGTCGCCTGGCTCCAGGATGAGCATAGCGTACTCCTGAAGTCCGCGCTTCTCCCGGCACCAGCCTGATGCTGTGAGGAGAACAGGCCCTCAGGCAGCTGCTCCTGCCTGGAGGTGAACTTCCCCTTTGCTGCCCCCTTAGCTCAAGGAGCCATTTCATCCTCTAGGGAGAAGTCATAGGACAGAGAAGTGTCGGGGGGCAGAAGCGGCACCATCAGTGGTGGGGACTCCCCCAGTGACACTGTCAGCCAGCCAGACCTGCTGGTCCTCCCCTTGCCATTCTCCAACAGCTGAGCCATATACTTTGGCCAAAGAGTTCTGTCCTCCAACCTAAAATGATTGGATTGCCTGGCTCTTACTCTGGCCTCTGTCTTCCCATCTCCGTCACTGCTTCTTTTTCCGCATCAGCTGCTATAGTGTGACTCCTGAATGTCCCCTCAAAGCCCATGGCCCAGAGGGGTGATACAGGAAGACAGTAAAAACTTTAAGGCGTGGGACCCGGTGGGAGGCCTTCAGGTCACTGGGAGGGCTTGCCCTCGAGGGGAGCCGTGCAGCTCTGAGGGCTCCTCCTTCCTTCACTCTGGTCACGAGGGGAGCAGCTTTGCTCACACGCCTCTGCTAGGGTGTGCTGCCCCACTAGATGTCCAACACATCAGGGCCAACTGATGGTGGACTGGAACGTCCAACACTGTGGCCCCCAGCAGCCCTTTGCTCTGTATAAGGTACTAGCCCAGGCATTTTGTTATAGTGACAGAAAGCGGGCATACAAGGCCTTCTCCTTTCCCGGGGGCTGCTTACTCCGCTTTTTCTCTCCTGTCCTCTCTTGCTGTGTCTATGTGCCGCATTCCTTTTCATCCCTTTTACCACCTTTCTTTCCCCACTGGCCTTAAAATCTGCTTCCTGGCGGCCTTGTTTAGAGGTGTAGTTACAATCCGGGGCCCAGGAACCAAACAGGACCCTGAGCTCTGCTTCTACATAGACCATGTGAGGAGCAGTCACCTCCCTGGTTTAATTTTCTTTTCTGCCAAACACAGCTGGTGATGATTTCACAGTGTTGTTTTAAAGATCACACAAGATAATCACATACCGTGGTGGGACAATGCATTAACGGCAACAAAGGAAAAGCCATTTGCTGTTCTCTGGGGTACGAGCTGTACCCGTTCCCACCCTTCTTCCACTCTCACCCTGCTTGTCGTTCTGCCAGACTTGGTCTTTGTAACTTTGCCTGTCTGTCATTGTACACATTCCCTAGTTTGTCCAGTACATTAAATGTTACACTTGCCTTCAAATTCATAGAGCAGGTAAAGCAAATATGTCTATGTCTTCTAGAAATTCATCTCCGAGTGCAGGCTGAGTCAGCAAGGGCTGTCCCACCAGCCTTGCTGATGAGTGAGTGTGGTCCGTACCTCCTCACAGGAAAAAGAAGGACTGAAGTGCATAACCCATGCTGGAAACAAGCCCAGATGTTTAGCATAGCAGCTTGTCATAGACAAAAGGTGTCTGGGCAACTGCATTACCATTTATGAAGCTTCTGAGAATCCTCTTCAGACTGGGGTATTCATACAGGTTAATTTGGCTGAACAGCGTCACCAGAAGTGACACGTTAAAAGTCTTCTCCAGTTTGGTGAGAATGTTGTACACCACTCTGTATACAGGAACTAAATTTCCACAGGCTTCCAGAGACTCCTTTTTTTAAAAAAAAGGAGCAGAAGATTAGTATGAATGATTAGAGAACTTGTGGAGAGTTATAATACACTTGTGTTTCCTAAGTCTTAAGAAAGCTAGTTAACTCTTTTCAAGGAGAAATTTAATGTAAAACATAGCGTCAAACTTTATATTATACAGCATCCAGTGCAAATTCCCTACTATCTTCTCTATAATTTGGTATTTCCTTTAATGTTTTTGTGTTAACTAATGTGAAGATAGCTATGTAATACAACATCCAGTTCTAATTCCCTACTATATTCTGTATAACTTTGTATTTTCTGTATTGTTTATGGCTTTTCTGGTTAAAAAAAAAAAACAAAAAAAACCATAGCGTCAAATCCTCTAAGGTAGAGAGGTCACAGTCCTACATGTTTACGTCACATATATTTGCTGCCTGCTCATGGAATAAATCACTTAGCCTTCTTGAAAATAAATCGTTTTTGTGAATCTTACTTTTCAGTACATTTGAGGGAAGAGAGAAATTGCAAGGAATGAAAGTAGAATCAAAGGATGCCACTGTGTCCTTCTTCAAGGCTCAGGGCGGGATGCTCCAGCAGGGGACCTCACAGGTCGTCACAGGTGGTACTTCTGTGGACCTGGCAGCATCTGTGTGCTAGCTCCCCGCCCTACTGGAATGGGTTCCACCCGAGGGCAGATCTCTGGGTGAACGGCAGGGCCCATGATCAGTGTGGGGCCGCCCGCACTGGGAGGACATTATCAGGCAGAAACGGTGGACACTGAGCAGTAAACATAAGTGAAATAAATACTCAGTTACAGCTGAGTAGCACCACGAAAGGAAAGCACAGACTGCCATGCGAGAGAGTAAGAAGGGCATCTTACTGGGCAGAGCGGGTCAAGGAGACCCCTCTGAGGAGAGCCACCCAGACAGCAGTCTGAAGACGGGGTTTGGAGCTGCTCAGACAAGGAGCAGAGGAAGAATGTTCTACCACTGTTGCCGCTTTCCTGACTCTGGAGCTCAAAAATACTTAAAAAAAAAAAGCACAACAATACAAAAAAAATCCTTCCAAAATTATATGGAGAGAGCACCACTTTTGTCCAAATGACTGCGCTGTATCTGCCAGGGCCTGCCTGCCTCGCAGCAGAAGGAACACGATCAATCAGCTCCCAGAAACAGTGAAGGAAACAAGCTCCTCCTTGCGAGACGAGCTATATCCAGTATCCATCCAGCTCTGAGGCTGTGAGTTACGCGGGAAAACAGACTTTGCAGATGTATCTGGGTTAACGACCTTGGGATGAGATCATCCTAGGTTAGGGCGGGGTCTCCATGTGGGTGTCCTTATAAGAGAAGAAAAAGGGAAAAGACAGAAAAGACAGAAGATGTGAGATGGAAACAGACACTGGACTGTTGTGTTTCAAGTCAAGGACACTGAGCGCTGGCAGCCGCCTCCAAAAGGTAAACACTTCTCCTCTGAGCCTCTAGAGGGAACCAACGCTGTCAACACCTTGGTTTTGGTCTTCTCACTTCCAGAACTGTGAGACAATACATTGCTTGCGTCAAGCCACCTGCTTTGTGTTCATTTGCCATGGTCACGCCCATGACACCTCAAAACCAGTATGGTGCCTAGGACACCCTCTGTCCCAGCCACCTCCTGTTCTGTGATAATGAACATACCTAAGCGAGCCCTGGCACCCTCCAAAAGCCCTCATGGGTGATGGCTTGAGATCTTAATAATCTGGCCCACTTGGGGCTGGACTGCAGGGAGGGGCTGACCTGACTCACCCCGTATGTACTCTCGCTGATGAAGGACTTGTCTCGGAGCAATTCAAAGAAGGGGAATGGCTTGCTTATGGCATAGGCAATCTCCAGCTTCTGGTGTATGAAGTGCTGAAGAAGAGCCTTTTCCAAGGCCTTGCTCACAGTGAACATCCTATGGAAAGAGACAGGTTGAGAAAAAAACAGGCGAAGACTGTGAGGGGCCTCAGGAGCCGCTCTCTGCACCAATGGGCACCTGCAGACTGGCATTCTGGTCCTCCTAGCAGTCTGCAAAGCAACATCTGCCAGCAAGACTCATGGGTAAAGGAAGCAAGGACAATGCCCAGCACTGTGGAGGCCAAGGGTGTCCTGAAGGGGCTGCTGACAAACACGAGGTGGATATTGACCATAGGTGCTATTTATTCAGTGCTTTCTGTGTACCAGATGTGCTCTAAGGGTTTCACAGGCAGGAACTTATGTGATCTTCACAACACCTTGCAAAATGGTTATTATGGCTGCATCCATTTAATTGCCAGGCACTGTGGCGCACAGAGAGGCTTAATAACTCTCACCCTCAGCTGTGCAGCTGGAAGTGGGAGAGGTGGGAATAAATCCCGACCTTTGGGCTGCAAGCTGACGGTTGGAAGTTCGTGCTCTGTGGCTGCCTGTAGCTGGGGTAAACCAGACGGTGGGGCTGCGGCTCAAGCCATCCATCAGCAAGGTTCATGGAAAAGAGCCCGCTCCAGAATGGGTCAGTGGAAACCTGCTCATGTCTAGAAACTTTGGTGAAACATTCACAACATTTCAACACAAGCAACAAAAAGTAAACAAAACCACAAAAGACGTGATTAGTGAAGGTGGCACCCGATTCAGTCCATGTGTGCATTTCCTATCTCAGAACAGGCCGGGCCTTTTTCCACCCTGTGCAACATTTATAAAAATTGACCATTTATGGCTTATGAGAAAAGACCAATCAGTTACAGCAAATAGAAAATTTACACGTGGCCTTCTTGACACCTTGTTACACCAAAGGATAGTATTAACAAAAAGTTCAATCACCTAGACATTTTTAAAACACAAAGCAGACATGGGTCCACTTTTTCTAACTTCATTTTTGAGTTGAACAGAGTATTAAACTGGAACTAACACCTGTTCTCGGGGACCTAATCCCATTGGCAGATTGAGCACTTCTGCCTCTTCCTCCTCATGGTCAAATCCTTTACATTTGGTGGAAAAAATATTGTAAAAACAATCGTATACCACAGTACTATAAAATAAGCTATCAGCAGTCTCTGATCATGAAGAAATTCTAGAGGCTAGAGAATAAACACAGACCTGCTGTCCACACAACGCGCAGGGGGAGGACGTGCTGCAAAAATTGTAGTCAGCGAAAGCCAGGGTGAGTTCCCACCTCGGCTAGTAGAAGAGGGGCTCTGGGCTCCTAAGGACATTCGTGCGTAGCAACGCTGAAAATAGCGCAATGCCAGGCTCCTCACTCTTCGTCTGTTAGGGTTCCCAGAAGATGGTAGCCGGGCACAGGGCCCTTAAGTAAGCAAGCAGTCCAAGGAACATAGTAGCAAAGCAGAGGTCATCCAACTCTGGTGTCCTGTTTCTCACTGTGAAAGGCACTGCATCTCACTGATGACAACATTCAGATCTGACTATGCAAAGGGCCCTACAAACAGACAAGCAAACGGTAAACAGAGAGCTCGGTGCCCACCAGAGCAGAGGCAAGAAGATACAGGCAGGGCAGAGCTGAGGTGCGCGTCCGATTCTACTGCATGTCTCAGCGTTTAAATAGCTTGTTCCACTCTGCCGCGGCTGCCCGGAGGGAAAGAGTGACAGCCTTCGCCTGCGGGACAGAGACAGAGGCAGAGGCAGCTCACCTGGGCGCTGGGCTTGCCGTGGGCTCCCGCCCTTTCCAGGTTCCTGGGGCTGGGCTGGATTCTCCCAGAAAACAGCACTGCTTGGACAGAAATGCCACAGATGAAGCTCACTCTGCGCGCGCCTTTTGGGGCTGGCTGCAGAGGAAAGAAAAGTGAAAGTGCTCGCAGCGGAGGAAGCAGGAAGCTGGGGCCGCTGCTGCCCTCCTGCCTTCTGACGTGGTCGCGAGGGCCGGCCTCCGTAGAGGAGAGTGCTGCCCCTGCGAGCGGCCTGAGTGTGGGGGGCGGGGGTCCGCTTGGTGGTTCTGGGGAGTGGAAATCCCCCACTCGTCCCTTATCCTGATGACCATGGGCAGTAGGTGGCCTGCCAGGAGTGTGCAGAAGCCGGATGAGGCAAGGTCCAGCTGAGGAGGACCCTAGGACATAGGTCAAGGGGAGGAGGCGGCAACCCCTTCTGCAAGCCCCTTTAAAGGCTCCAGTGTGGGTGCCTCGTGGGACCTATCCCTGTTGAAGCTATTCATTCTAAACGTATTCAACCTAGGACTTCCCCTGGTTGGGACACACACACAGCCCTCAGCAAAAGAGGAGAAACGTGATTGTAGGATACAAAAGTCTTCAAGCCAAGGCTAAAGAGACAGGAAAGCAAGAGGCCCAGCCTGCGGTCCACAGTGACTGGCAGGCCCAACTGCCAGGAAGGACGGGTGTGGCAGCCAGGGCAGGCCCGCGGGGGCACAGGGAGAGAGTGCGGGGCTAAGTGCTGCGACACTCCGCACACTGACAGCACGCGGGGCTGGAAGATGCTGGGGATGCTGGGGCGCCGGTGGGAAGAGGGACGGAGACCGCTTTATGCTAATGTCACACTGCAGTTTCCAAAGCCACTCCACTTGCCCTGGAAAACCTCTCCGGAGCATCAGGGATGAACTGTACACCCATTCAGAGACACACCAGGCAAATGGGGGCATGGGGGGGGGCGGCAGGAAGAGTGTGAAAATAATGCCAGATCTGGCAAAAATTATTTTATGAGAAAAATACTAGTATGTAAAGATATTTATTCTGAGCAACCCATGCTTCAGAATACAGTAACAACAGGAAACTTCCCCTGCTTATTCACTGCAAATGATCTATGTTGTGAGAGCTTATTAAAATTATGTATAATTCTTTTTGGCTCAACCTTATTTTTGCATAAAATGCATTAATCATAAGTGAACGTTTTAATGATTTTGGCCAAATGTAATCACTGCCACAATAAAGATACAATCTATTTCCAGTGCTCCAGAGAACTCTGGTGCTCTGGCAACCTTGGGTCTGCTTTCTATTACTGCAGATGGGTTTCGCCTGTATTAAAATGCTGTGTAGGTGGAAACACGGAATGCACTTTTTGGTGTATAGCTTTTATCCCTCATCATAATTCTTTTGAGATTCATTCCTGTTGCTGCAGGTCAGACATTCATACCTCTTTAGCAAGTATTCTGGCCCCACTAGCTTACCCTGTCTGGTCAGTCTGATGTCACCAATGTAACCTTCAGTGTGATGTTCTATGGGGTACTGGGTGATCCAGGTCTCGTACTGTTATGGCTGGTGTCCAGGTGTCCCTCCAAACCTCACAGGGCCACAGGGCTTTTTCAGAGGTGGCTGAATCTAGAGTGTGTGATGCTGGTATTAGAGGTGTGTGATTAGTAAAGCGTCCGCTGATGGGTTTGGCATAGCTCTTGTTCGGATTAAGGGTGTGAGGGCTGCACCCTCCCTAGGGCAGGTAGACTGCACACAACATAAGGGACAGAAAGAGTCTTCTCTCCTTCTCTTCTCTTGGTTGCCTTTGCCGTCTTCAGTGCCATGAACTGTTGCTCTTGTGCCACGTACCCGCCTGCCTTGCAGACAGCTGATTATGGACTGAAGCCACCACGCACTGTTATAATAAAGAGCAGGTAAACCAATATAATTATTATTTTTGCATGTGAAAGGAAGATGTTTCTGATCTTCGTTTGTAATCGGGAAAGAAGAACGCATTCACCAAATCAGTGGCCTCACATCATGTACCTAGAATGAGCGAGGCTGGGGATCTGACTGCCTGGACCGTCCATTTGCTTAGCTTCCTCTGCAGCCTGTCGTACATTCTGTGAGCTGCCCTATATACCTTTCAGATGCTGATTTTCTCCGTAAGTTAACCAGAGCTGGTTTTAGCTACTTGTACTTCCAAATCCTGGTTGGTTAAAAAATTGAGTACCAAAAAATCCAAGGAATGGATTTTTAAAGTTAATTAATTAATTAATTAATTAATTAAAGTTTTGGAGATACTGTCTTGCTATGTAGTTCAGGCTGGCCTTGAACTTGCAGCAGTCTTCCTGCCTCAGCTTCCCAGGTGTTAGGATTAAGGGCAGGTGCCATCATGCCCAGTTCTGAGGAAGGAATTATAAGCAACATATCTTCAAGGGTATGTGATCTAGCTGAGACTGGTTATCTGACCTGGTTGGACATAAAGCTGGTGAGCATTTCATTAGCTTTCACAGGTACATTCTGGTAGACTTTGCCAAACAGAGGTAAATTGGTAAACCTTGTGGTGAAGCCTGAACAAATCACTCCCTGATCCCAAGTGTCAGATCCTAGAGCACTTAGCAAAACAGAGAGGTTTTACGAGTCAGAGGCAAGCACGGACTGCTTTCATAGAGAATCGGTTATTTAGCCTACATGTGGGTGGAGCACAGATCAAAGAAGCAACTGTTCTTCCCCACTGGGGGAGATGACGCTGCCCATGTACTAGAACCAGGCAGAGGCAGGCTTGTGGTCTCAGCCTCGGACTCCCTCGGCAGGAGAGGTTCTGTCCCAGACACAGGGAAAAGCAGGACTGTGGGACGTAAGAGCTGAGATTCCAGAACGCACAGTGTGGCAGAGCGGAGCTCGCTGACAAACTTGCCGCCCCTGAAGTCCCAGGCTTACTACAGTCAGCTGAGGAGCACCAGAGGCCTGGCGCTTGTCAGCAAGAGGAAGGACACAGTAGCAGAACGGTCTGCCCAGCCCAGCGGTGGCCTGGGCCCGCCTGCTTCCCAGGGCAGAGAGAGGAGACAGAGGGGACGCCGGAGCAGGTCTTGTCTGCTTCCCTGTGGCCCACGAAGGGCAGGAACAGAGAACCGCTGTGCCCGACAGAGGCACCACCCCTTAACAAACCAGAGAGCAAAACAGAGCGCAAGAGGGAGAGAGAGAGAGGTGTATGTGTGTGTGTGTGTGATTTCCTACATAGACCCAACCCTTGGTAGGAAAAGGTTCCAGGTCAACGCCCTGGAATTTGTCCTAATCAGAATGGGATTTGCTTCTTGGAGAGAAAGAAGTCAGACAGGGGCAAAATAGGTCGAAATCAGTTGTCCTCTCTTTTACAAACCTATGTGTCTGGGCTCCCTAGGATGTCCGTGAAGACCCAGGAGAAGTGGGGCTCAGGGCGCCTCTGTCCGAGGAGCTTTGCTTGCTCTTGCTGTGCAGCGCTCGCCCACATTGGTCACTGCTCTGCAGATGCTGCCCACAGGTTCCTGGTTCCCGTTGCGCCTTTGTTTTCCACCCATTCTGCCTGAGTTCAGGCTTCTGGGTTCAGTTATTGATTTTTATGTTCCCTTTGCTCCGATTTCCTTGTCTTTCAACTTGATACTAGTGTAGCTGCATTTTGTAAATTGCTCCAAATCCTTTACTGTATGAGGGTCACGTGTAAGTGAAAGAAAAATAAAGAAAAAACCAACAACTGTGTACAAACAAATGCACCATGCTCCTCTTCCTAGTTCGCCCTGGCCTAGAAGTGGTAGATAATCTCAGTCCCGAACCTGCCCCCACACCTGGAGAAGCCTGCCGCTCACCAGTGACATAGAGGAAGCCTGGTTTCTCTCAGTCACGCTGGCTGCAGTTGTAAAAGGCCCCATGTTCAATGCTTGGCCTGCGTCCACAAGTCTGGCCCCATTAAGATGCTCAGCCAGCCACAGGCCGGAGAGAAGACTGAAAATGCCAGGGGAAGGGGCGGATACAGACTTCACTTCCTCCCCATGGACACCACACAGGCAGCCTTGATTCATTTGAATCAAGCGGGCTTTCCACCCTATTTCTGTGATTTGAGCAAGTGGCCCCTCGATCGTTCTAGAACACTTGGGGCTGGCCTTGGTTCCTCTCCTGGTGGAGGGCTGGGCCAGCGTGTAGCTGCAGTCATGTCATACAGCTAGACAGTTTCACTTTCTTTTCCCCCTTTTTAAGAAAACCCTGAGAGGTGGTGGTGTGGGCCAGTTGGTAGAGCTTCCCTCGGAGCTCTGGGCAGGCACAGAAGCTGTGAAGTTCTTCCCCGGTGTGATCCTAAGCTGAGTTTAAGGCCCAGCAGGGCCCATGGGAGAGGATGGCACGAGGAGGTGGGGATCTCAGCTTCAGGTAAGTCGTCATGTCCTCCCCTTGTCTTTGATCTTTGGTAGGGCACTTGGTATGTGTCTACCCAGCCTCATACCGTGGGTATCCACCAGGACAAGAAGACAAGTAAATCGAAAATTCGGAAAGCTGGTTTTTACTGCAGCAGGTTTGTGTCGGGGAAACAAGGCCAGCCTGACTCACGCTGTCTCTGCCTCTCCTTGTAATGGAGAGGCCAGGCTGACACTGCTTTCTCCCTTCTGAGACTCTGCTACAGGATGTGACCTCTGACTCCCCACAGAACCCTTGTCCCTGCTCCAAAAAACAACTCTGTCTCCAAAGAGCTCTTTTTAGAAAAATTAAAATACAAGTCAAACAACCGTCTGTTAGCAAATTTTTTCTTGTCTTTGTAGTTGGGGGCCAGTTCTATTCTGAGCTAGGTGTGTCACCCTGGGCCCCATAGTCAATTCAGTATCTTCCAGGAGGAGGAAGTAAAAGTAGTACCCAAATGAATGCAAGCAGGTGGAAAGTATTACTTGCACTTCTTTCCTTAATATTTGTTTTAGATTCTGGGATGTGTTACACATCTACTTAGAGAGGGACAGAAATTATCTTTTAAACATGCAAGACAAACAGCAATGCATATAAATTAAAACAGTGTAAAAATATATGGAAACTCCTTTAAGTATGAACCACGGCAACCCCTGGTGCTGGTGCAGCACCAAGAAAGCATTGTTTGTCCTTTAAACATTTGGTTGAATCCACTAGTAATACCATCAGGGCCCAGTGCCTTCTCCTTTAGAGGCCTGTGACTGATTCTGTTTCTTTAATGAATGGTCTGTCTCTCCTTGTGTGAGTTTTGGTTATTTGCGTCTTTTAAGAAAGCTGTTTCTTCTGTTACCAAGCCCATAGCCCCAGGGCTGTCAGTAAAATTTCTTTGTTGTCCTTTAAATGTCTGTGGAATTCATACTGACAACCCTGCTTTCATTCTGCATTAGTAAATTTGGTATTCTCCTCCTTGTGTTTTCTTTGTTAGCATAGCTAGATAAAGGCTCAGATTGTTTTTTATTTTAAAGAGAAGAAGAAAAATAGAAATAAAATAAAACAGAGTTTCAAATCAGGCTAATAGGAGAGTAGCACATTAAAACATTGCATATTGTTACCTTCATAGTAGTTATTCAGAGTACAATATATAGGCATGAAATTATTATCCAAACAATATTGGTACAACTCTTTCTTTTCACCTAAGAGAAACTAGCTGTATAACTATCTTAACTATTTTGAATATATATATATATATATATATATATATATATATTTCCCTTTTTTCTTCCTTCCTTCCCCTTCCACTCATCAGCTTCTTTTCTTTGAACCATTTTCTTCTAATTCTCAATATCTGTTGCGCATTATGGATCTTATTCATTCATTCAGCTTCTCACACTAGTGACATAATGTGATATTTACACATACGGATTTGATTTATTTCTTTATGAGAATGGTCTCAAGTTGTAGTCATTAACCTATAAAAGTCTTGAGTTTATCCTTCTTTATGGCTGAATACTACTCTATTATATAGCAAAATCACGTTTTTTTTATCCATTGCTCAGCTGATGGACATTTAGGTTGTTTTCCAAATTTAGCTATTATAAATTGTGCTGCTACAAACATGTGTGCACATATATCACTGTGGTACAATGTTTTTAATTCTTCTGGCAAAATGCCCCAAAGGAGAATAACTGGGTTGAATGGGACCACTAATCCTAGTTTTTAAGGAATCTCCACACTGATTTCCGTGGTTTTTGCAACAGTCTACACTCCTACCAGCAGTGAAGATAGGTTCCTTTTTCCCCACAGCCCCATCAGCATTTGTTATTGGTTGATTTCTAGATCATAGCCATTCTTTCTAGGGCAAGATGGAATCTCAGTGTTATTTTAATTTGCATCTTTTGAAAGACCAGTGATGTTGAACATTTTTTCATATATTTATTTCCCATTTGTATTTCTTCATCTGAGAAGGGTGTGTTCATGTCAGATGCCCAATTTTGGATCGGGTCTTTGAATTTGGAGGGAGAGTTAGAAATTTTTTTGATCTTTTCTCAAAATGAGCTTTTGGTTTCATCAAATTTCCTAATGTTTTATTTCAATTTTATTAATTTCTATTTTCATCTGCTTATATTAGACTTAAATTGCCCCCTTTTTCTCTAATTTCTTCAGGTGAAAATGTATATTGATTGCACCCTTCTCCTCCTCCTTTCCTTCATCTTCTCCCACCTCTTCCTCCTCCTCCCTCTCCTCCTCCTCCTTCTGTTCGTCCTCCCTCTCCACCTCTCTTCCCTCCCCCTCTACTCCTTCTCCACTTCCCTTTCTCCTCCACCTTGTAATACTGAGGCTTGAACCCAAGGACTTCACGCTTCACTTCATCCCCAGCCCTCACCCCCCTTTTAAATAAAAATTTGAGACAGGGTCTTACCAAGTCTCTATGACTGGGCTTGAATTGGATTCTCTTGCCTCAGCCTCCCAGACTGCTGGGATTATAGCTGTGTGCCACCTTCTTTCATAATATATGCACTTTAAAGCTACACATTTCCCGCTGAGCACTGCCATTGCTACATCCGATAAGTTGAACTTTCATTTTATTCATTTCAAAGTATTTTGAAACTTCTCTTGAGACTTTTTCTTTGACCTTAGAATTGCTAATACAAATGACACGGTTTTATAAAAATAGCAATATTTTCCAAAATAAAAAGAAGCAAGATTTGGTGTTGCTTTACCTTTCTGTAAATCTCTTTAGTATCTGGCTCAGTGGAAGCTGCTGAGCTGTTTTCTTTTTTCTGCTTCTGCCTTTGATCCATGCTGATAATGACAGGCTGCCTAACCTCTCGAAAATTCTCCTGTACATTTGAGAGGGAATGGAGAGATAACGGGCAAATTGTACCTTAGCATTATTATGAAAATAGTTTTGACCTTGTTGTTACTTGCAAATGTCTTATACAATCCCAGAATTCCCCTAGATCACCCTTAGAGCATCACTCTAAAATAATTGACAGCTTTAGACATTACTTTTTAACTGGTTTTCACAACCACTCCACTTTTACAACAGAACAAGCAAGATTGATTTCCTGACTCTGCAATTGTAATACTTAACTAAATTGTCCTGGGCCATCACTAAGAATGGAGGAGATACGTCTCAGCTCCAGAGGAGCCACCTGGACTCCCCAGGTAATGAGCAGAGGTCGTCTGGAATCACGACATGGAGGCAGAGGACAGACATTGTGCCTAACCAAGCTGGCCCTGAACTCACTTGTTAAAGAGACTCCTTCGCTGCCAGGAGGCCAGGAGATGCGGGGTCACCTTTTCTTCTGTCATGACCCAAGTCAGGGTCTGTTTTATCTTTGTGCACGGATAGCTGAAAGGGTGCGCGCTTTTGCCCCTTCTCTTTACGTCTAGGTCTGTAGACCTGTGTAACTATTTTAGACGCTTAACGTTTCGGTACCTTTCAGTTTTATTCCTCTGTGGGTTTTCCTCCACCTTGTTCTGGGAAATGATCTCCTCATTTTGTAACTATTCCAGTAAACTTTAAAAAATAACCTTTCAGCAATGATTTTAAATTTTTAATAACTTCCAGGTCCTTTTTGTTGTTTTCTGGTTGTTTCTTTTCCGCATGGCATCTTGGCTGCAATATATTCTCATACCTGTATGGAAATGTTTGCTTTGTTAGAAATTCTCTGCTGTTTCCTGCAACATTTCTGTTTCTGCTGGGGCTGATTTTGCCTGTGGTTCATCTAGTGTTTAGTCCACAAATGGAATGGCTGAGGTTTCCATACACACCTGTCATTCATTCTTACTCAGCACGAGATGAAAGGTTGACTTAAAATGCCCTGCACTGGCACTGCGAACTTGTGGGTTTCTCTGGGGGAACCTTGCATGCCTGAGCATGATAGCCTTTCCTTCCTCTGAGTTTATTGTTTTTCTTAAGAAGAAACCCTCATTTCCGGCCCAGATGCAAGTGTGCTGTGTGGAGAACTGACCATGTTGTATTTTTCCTTTGAAATTGGGCACTCTTTGAAAGATACGGGTTTTCACCCCATATCTCCTTCCAAAGCGCCACCACCTCTCCACTAGTCTTCAGGGCCCGCGGGATACTTTTCTGACCAGAGAATCCCTCACTCACAGCAGTTAGTGTTCCCTGACCACTTATTCTCTTCAGACGCTGGTTTAACTTCTCATCTAATTTCCTCTCTCTCATTGTGACATAAATTCTTTTAGTGTCATTTTAGGGGACACTCTAGAGAAAGAACAGAGAAGCACTTCAATCAGGCATCTTTAACCAGAGGCTTGTGCTTTTTTAAGGATGTCAGTGAAGAAATGAGATTTAATTCTACCCAAATGAATGTTTCAGGAGTAGGACGTTTCAGTGATCCTCTTATAATGGGATAAAAAAAAAAAAAACCCTATAAGCCTTGACACCAGGTAGAAACACAGAGAAGTGTTTGAAGGTGTTATCCACAAGAGGAGAAATTCATAAATAAGAGTCAGAGTTACAGACCTTTTTTAGTTTAGGACTTACTTTCTCAGGTATGGTCTAAATGTCTAAAATCCAAGAGTCTTAGAGGTCTCCATACATAAACTCCACAGGTAGGTTATATACAGAGAAACAGGGTCTCATTTTAGATATTCAAATGAATTTCCATGTTGGACCAGAGAAAAATACTCATATTCTTGTGACTATTGTAATTCACGCATTACCAGATGGGAGCGTTTGGACAAATTTTGTGATGCAGAATGCCATTTCCCTCCAGTGGTAATAGGTGAGAGCGGGACATCTTTAGATCTGTCTAGAGTTTCTTTCTTTGTTGTTAACTCAGAAGACTTGCCTTTTAGTGTTCATTTGTCAATATCTCCTTTTTAAAATTACTCTTTTGTCTGTAACTTTTTTTGTTATAGACTGTATTAGGCTGAGTTCTGTATAGAAATAGAACCAAATATATATATATGTGTGTGTGTGTGTGTGTGTGTGTGTGTGTGTATTATAAGAAACTGGGCTCAAGTTAGGAAGGCTGGCAAATCCAAAATTGGCAGTGTGGAGCCCCGAGAGCCTGCGTTGCAGTTTCAGTCAGCAATGAGTCTGCTAGAGAATCTTCTCCTACTTAGAGTGGCTGATCTTTTGATTCTACTTAGGTTTCTGTCCCATTGAATGAGACCACCTACACCCTGGAAGGCAGCCTGTCTTAGAAGGATCACCTATGTAAACGTTAATCTCATCCAAAAACTTTGCCCAAGTTGACAAATAAAATTAACCATCACAGTATCATAATGATACCTGTAAAGCTTTAACATTTTTTAATTCAGCATTTTCCTAGAGATTCAGGTTAGTGTTCATCAGAACAGGATGAATCCTTTCACTGTGTATTGTTTTTAGTTTTTCTCTGAAAAGCCCCGTTTTCTTCCACCCTCCATTATTCCCTAAGTGAAAATTCTGCAAGACCACCTATTTTAGGTCTGCTGGGACTCCCTTCACCATCCTCATGTCTCAACTTATCTAGCTGCCGCCCACCTTTCAGAAACTCAGCAGCTACTTCCGTATTCTGTTATTTCACAGGGCAGTCACAGAAGACCAGAACAGAAATGAGCAAGTTTCACACGACCTCCTTTTCAAGCATTTCAGAAAAAACAAGGTGGGAATCGCAAGTGCAGTATCAATGCCCTTTCCCTTCCTTATGAGCCTACGAGACCAAGCCCTCATCTCGGAGCAAATGTATGAAGTAAGTGGGAAGTTCCTCGCCGTGGTAAAGCAGCCCCACGCTCCGTGCTGCCAGACTTCAGGGTGCAGCCAGTGGGCTGAAAGGCTTCGTGGTGATGGAATGGGAATTCTCCCAGGCACAGGGCATCCTGGGCACATTTGTACTGCTATGGCAAGCAGAGACCCTGCAACGACACCCAGGATTTGGAGGCAGACTTATTTAATGTAGATAGGCGCTGACAAGGAATCCATCCTTATAAATACGTCAGGCCCTGATCCTTGGTGCTTTGGGGCTTACACGGGATAAGCAAGCAGGGAGCAGAGAAGCGGTGTATTTGGTCGTTATTGATTGATTCTTATGATATGCATCACAGTGACCAGTTGTTTCCAGGAGACAGGAGTAACAGGAACTTGTAAGAGGAGCTGTTGCCTGGGCAACGAACAGACCGGCTGGGGGCATTTTCTGCTATAGTATAACATACTAACCCTCACTACAGTTAAAGTCAGTGAGGAGTCCAGGCAGGGCCTTATCACAAAGCCCACTTATTTCAAACACTTGACCCTGAGTTTTGAAACTCACAGGCTGGTTGTGTCACACTAGGATAAATTTGAAAGTGGATGTTTGCTACTCTCTCTCTCTCTAAGTGGTTTCTTATTCTTTAGAGTTTTCTGAAGTCGTAGAATGCAGGTGAAGGGCACTGATGGATCCCTGGGGTGACTGAGGACAAACCGTCCCTGTGACTTTGGAACTGTGACGTCTCTTTGCCCTTAGATGAGTATCACAGGAGAGGAAGGTGGTCACTTGGCTCCCTAGAGTCCTTCAGGCCAGCTCAGTCCTGGGAGAGGACGGTGGTTATTATCCAGCCAGCAGAAGGGTCACTTTTGAAAAACACTGCCTGGCTCTTAAAGCACACAACATTCAACTTTGAGCACACTTTTATTCTTTTTTAAAATTAAGTTTATTGGTACAATTTAGACATTCCTCATAGGGAATTTGTATCTGTACATGATATATCTTAGTCTCTCTTTTTTTCCCCTCCCCTCCCTTCAACCCCTCTTCCCGTCCTTATTTACAAAGCTTTGTTTCCATTTTAGTCTTTAAAATCACTATCTCTTTTCAACTGTACATCAACGTCACAGAACCAGGTTCACAAAAATAATGGTCTCCATGGCAGAGGGCACTTAAGAAATTACCCAAATATATGCCATGTTCTAACATTTTGTGAGAGAACAAATTGTCAGTGTATTAATCTGTCTTTTATAACCCATAAATCCAAAGCCACATCATTCTCCATTCAATGTCTTTAAGAATTTTCAAGATGCTTGTACAAACCTGGTCCCGGTGACAAGAGTGATGTATGATGTCCTCAATGAACTGGAGAAGACATTCCACCCATCGCTCCTGAAAGTGTTGTTCAGCCAAACCAACTTGCACGCCTATCCTGATTTAAATAAGATTCTCAGAAGCTTCCCAAATGGTAACTAGAGCTTGCAGTGATTTCTGGGGGGCTTCAGTCCAACCCATCACTGATTCTTCATTCATATCTGACAAGGGAAATACAGTGGGAGAGTCAATGCGCATGAGCCATGTCTTTGCGGAGCTTACATATAGGCCAAGTAATCTCTCAGATGTGGGCTTCGTCCTCCAGGGCGAGGTCACCAGAGGAGCCCGGCCCAAGCCCAGGCGTGGGGAGGGGCAGCACAGGAGAGCCGTGAGGTGTGAAGGGAGACTGACCCACAAAGGGCGGGCGGGAGATTTGGAAGCTATTTTGGAGAATCTGACAAAGTAGATGTTAGTAGGAAGAATAGGATGTGCCGAATTTGGGAAAACTATACCTTGGTGATAAGAAGAGCACTCTCATTTCCCTGCTATGACACATTCAAGTCAGAGGAAATGACAGAAGGAAGGCAGAAGGAGGACTGGGGCCCCAGTGTCACCCCCAGTGAGTGACGTAGCTTCCTGCCACGAGACCCCACCCCCTAAAATCTCCACCAGCGGCTGATAGCTCTACAGGCTGCTGCCCAAGGCCATGTGGCCTGTGGGGGACATTTGCTCCATGGACGTTGGGACCCTGCTCCGTAGGGTGGGAGCAGCCCCACTACCCACATCCCACTTGTTACTCCCCAGAGCTTCTCGGCCTCACTGAAGCCTGCACAGGGGCTTCCCCTACATTCTCTGTCCCTTTGGACCACACGGGTTTCCCCGGGTCCCCCTCTGGATGTGACGTCAGTGTGTCCTGGGTATGGGAAAGTGTCAGTTGTCCCCACAGGTCCTCCTGCGCCCCCAGCCCTGCTGGCTATTGCCCCTCGTCAGAACTTCTGGGCGGCATCTTTCCTCATTTCTGTTTGGTTTGGTTTGTTTTTTTCCCCTGTCTTGTGAGTCTTGCTTCTTCTTCTGTGTTTGCTGGGTCACCTTTGAAGTACAGTTCTGAGGCTCAGGGCCTGGAGCTGGCTTCCTGCAGCTCCCACTGCCACCTCCCTAGGTCGCTGGCACGGGTGTGGCAGCCGTCCCTTCCTGTCTGTGCTATTCAGAAAGTGAGTTTGTCTTGGTTTCTTGGACTCCGCTGTCCCACTGGGGAGCGCCACCTCCCCTTCTCTGCCGTCTTTCTTTTCTAGCAGACCGCCTTCCCTGGCTCAGTTAGACCAAAGGCCTCCGTCGCTTTATCTTCTTCCTCTTTCTCTCCCGCTTCCTCGTTCTTTCCTTTCTCTGTTCTTAAAAGCTGTTGGATCCTTCCCTCATCTTCCCTCCCTCTTTCCTCCTTCCTCCTCTCCTTCCCTCATTTTTCCTTTTGGTTTTGTTGGAGACAAGATCTTGCTGTGTAGTTCAAGTCGGCCTTGAACTCATGATGTAGCCCCAGGCTGGCCTTGAATTCACAGGGATCTTGCCTCAGCCTCCCGAGTGCGAGGATTACAGGCCTGTAGGGTAAGATTGGAGCCTGCTGTGTGGGATGTAGAGCCCAAGAAAAATAGAATCAGAAGAAAAACCCAAGACATTCACAGGTCACATCATAAGGAGCATCACAGACACAAAGAAGAGAACTGAGAGATGCAAATTCTTGGTGTAGAAGCAACAACATGGGGTGACCAGGAGATGAGAAGGAGAAAAAAGGGAACGAGGTTGGGCAGAAGCCCAGCCTGGCTCTGGGTGGGGGGCTCCTAGATGAGGTCCTGGGAGAAAGAGGTCACCTGTGCACCGAACGTCGGAGTTCAGAGGGAGGTCTCCCTCTCCCTGAGTCTGGTTGGTCAGATTCCTGTGTTTCACTTCAGTTTCCCCTGAATGCGAGGCTCTCCTGAGACTAAACGGAGCAGACACTGAAGAGACGCCCAGAGTACCACTGGGCCGTGGGCAAGGTAATTATGGTTTAAGTTACCAGTTGCCTCACTGACATTGGTGGCCTGTCTGCAGGCAGGGGCACTTCCCTTCCTTCCCTCTCCATCATCCCCAACACGCTTTTGTGCTCCCCAGGTGTGTGGCAGGGAGGGGGGCAGGAGGCTAAGTCTTTTAATGGCTCGTTTCCGGGGGAAGGGCACAGGGGAATAAACATGTAGATTAGGGGACAAATAGAATTTCCTAAGTGGGCCTGATTTTATCTAAATGAATCTGGGATCTCAACACAGATTTGTCACTTAGTGATGGGGACACCGTTTGGGAAACGTGCTACTAGACGACTTCTTCATGGCGTGGGCATCACAGTGTGGACCTGCCCTAGCCAACACAGTCCCATCAGTAGGCTGCAAGTCTGTAGGGTCACAGTCGTATGTGCGGTTTATCCCAGACTGAAGTCCATTCAGTGTCCCATGACTGCACTGCCAGGACGGCATGTGAGAAGCAAGAGATCATTTCAAACTCACCAGTCACAGACTGTGTGGGAATAATGGAATAGGACAGCTAGGAGAGACACAGTGGGAGTGTGTTTGAAAAGCTAAACAGGGAGAAATTGGGGAAAAGAGAAAGAAGCTCATGGAAGAAGAAAAAGACAGAAATGCAAAGAGAGGGCGGAAGTGAGGGAGAAGTGAGTCAGAGATCTATGAATAGCTTTACGGCGATGGTGGGTGTGCAGACAGACTTACAGACAGAAAAGGGAAGAGAAGAAGGACCAGGGAGCCTAACAAGGTGTTGGAGAGGGTAGAGCAAAGCTCGGCTGGTACAAACGTAGCTTTATTCCTGGCACCTGAACATCAGAGCCCCTTACGACCACATCGGGGTGGGGGTCCAGGTCACTGTCTGTCAGCTGTACGTCACGTTCTTGTTTCTTTCCTCAGTTCCCTGGGAAAATGCTGTACAAATAGATGAAGAAAGAGAATCAGAAGAAATGTCCAGACTATTACCTTATGATGGAGACAGTAATAAAGATTAAAATTACCTATTATCTTCTTTTTTTTTTTTTTTTCCTTTGCATTAGGCATTGAACCCAGGGCCTTTGCTCTGTGCTACATCCCAGGTCCTTCTTCACATTTTATTTTGATACAGGGTCTCACTAAGTTACAAACTGTCCAGTCTTGGCTCAAACTCAGTCTTCCTGCCTCAGTCTTTCCGAAAGGTGGGGTTATAGGAAAGCACTCCACTTCTGGCTACCTTCTTCACCTATTTATATTGCCTGTCCATCTATTTATCCATCCACTATCCCTCTATTCACCCGTTCATCCATCCATCCACTATCTCTCCACCCATCCATCCGTCCATTCAACTATCCAACACTATCCATCACCATCCGCCACCCCTGCTGCAGGCAGATTGCCCAGCTTTTCCTCAGGCTAAACATGCAGCAAAGAAGGCCAAGTTCGGGCTGATTGGGATTGATTTTCTTGTGCATAGAACATAAACAAAGCAAGGGAGAATGGAAATATAGACAGAGTCTTTAAATACAGATCTGAGTGACTGTCAGTTTTACCTAAACAGACATGGAATCCGAACATCACCAGACTGGGGTATGTCACCAGTGAGGGGAGGTAATTTTCTCCTTCCTCCTCTGTGGTTCTGTCAGCCGGATGCACATAATGAGTATAACCCCAATGTAGAAAAGAACTTTGATGATGTGGGAGATGAGATACTCTACAGAGGAACAGAGGTTCACATTTTTAGATTAAAAATTTACTTTGAAGAACTCGAAAGTTAAATAGAGAGAACAGATAGCATAAAGGAAAAAAGGAGGCAGGTTCAATTATTAAACAAAGGGCAGAGTTTAAAAAGTGGAGAAAATTATATTAAGGCAGAAAAAGAAAATGCTATGAGTTGGAGGCACTGGGAAAGAGGCACCAAAGTTATTCACAGAAGAAAAGAGAATAAAAGAGGACACAAAAATTCAGCAGAGCAAAAACTGCCTGCAAAGGAGAGCGAAGAGACATTGGAGGGGTTAGTGGGAGGGTCACTGGACAGATCTAACTTCTGGTAGAAGGATAAACTTGTTGGCAGTGAGTTTTCAAATCACAGAGTCCCCAGTTATTGAACTGGTGACTATGATATACTCAGGCGGCCTCTGGCCAGGCACTCTTATCTGCTTACATCCATAACTCAATCCCAAAGCATGTTTCTGTGTTAGTCAACTTTTCCTCATTATGACCGAAGACCTGAGAAAAACAGCGCAAAGGAGAAAAGGCTTATTTCTGGCTCACCGTGTGGGATGTCTCAGCCCATGGTTGGTGGCTCTGTCGCCTCCAGGCCTGTGGTGAGGCATAGCCATCACGTCAGAGCGTGCGGTGGAGGAAAGCTGGTCCCATCCCGGCAGTCAGGAAGCAGAGAAGGCGAGGGAGGAAGACAGGGGAAGGGGCCGGGACCCGGACACAGTCGCAGAGTCAGAGGAGAATGAGAAGCCCGCAGAGCTCTCCGGGTTCTGGAGGAGTGGACTGGGACCTGTATAAGACGTTAGTAAGAAACTAGTTAGAGCAAGAGGCTCTGGTGTGCTGTTGTGTAATACAGTGACTGCACATTTTAAGGAGCTACAGCAGAAGGAAGAGTTTTGAAAGTTTTTACCATAAAGAAATGGCAAGAATTGAAGAAGACAGATATATTTAACCTGATTTAAACATGCAATGTGTATACAAAGTGAACATTACATAGTATCCGATTAATATGTGCAACTTTGTAGGTCAGTTAAAAAATAAAAAAAGACTTTGAGAATAAAAGTAAAATCCTGGTAGGGGAGAGGGACATCACAGAGAGACAGAGAGCAGGGAAGTGGAGCCTGCCCGCTGGGGTAGGAGAGATAGAAAGTAAGAGAGGTGGGGCTGGGGATATAGCTCAGTGGAATAAGCGCCTGCCTAGCAGGCGCAGGGTCCTGAGTTCGATCCCCAGTACCGCCAAAAAAAAAAAAAAAGTAAGAGAGGTGAACGGGTAATAGGAATGGGATTCAGTGATACACAAAGAGAAAAAGCCATAGAAACAAGGGCCAAGAAAAGCCAGCAGGAGGGACGCCAGGACAGTTGAAGAGAAGCTCATGAGGAAGCAGATATCTAGAGGCAAAGCTGCAGGCAGAGCGGGGAGAAGTAAGAAGCAGAGGCAGTAAGACAGAGAAAAGGTGCAGCAAGACTGTGTGGCCCTCGCTGTGTGGAGCAGGCCCAAGGGCTTCCCGCCACGCTGGTGTGACTCTAGGGTGTTCGCTTTCAGTTCCTAGCTCATCCTTTCCTTGTTCTCTGCAGAGCCTTGGGATCCACAAACTCCCCAGATGACTAACAGAGGACGAGAAAAGGTGCTCAGTCTCCCACCAGACATGGGAGGGGGCAGTGACAGTTCTGATCTCCAGTGGCCTTTTGGTAAGGAAAACGATCTCCCCCTTCTTCTATCTCGTCCTTTTATTCTTCATATTTGTATATATACAGATGGAGTTACGTTCATTTTCTGCTTTGTTTTTCAAAACTATGATAGAGACACAGGATGAAGCTGAGGCGAAAGAGAATACGCCGAAGTCAGGCTGTGGCGCTGGTGAGGAAGGCCAGGGTGATTGTACTAAATGCACATCACACACAAGTCTCAGCAGGCTATGGCAGTTGAGATGGGGAGATTATTTTAGCTGCTTGTGGAAGTAGTAAGTACCTAGACCTAAGTGCTCGAGTGACTGAAATCTTGCAGGTTGGGGAAGTCATGTTGGAAAGCAAGAGCTGACCAAAGAAATGTCTGGTGCTGTGATTCCTATGAAAGTCGGAGAACTTTTGCCAACCCAGGGCTTGAGATCTTCAAGATCGAGGAAAATGTAGAAAATACTGGGAGTTATGCAGGCACGCAGGGGGGCTAAGATAAAACCCAGAGAAACAGAGATAGAAAAGCAGACTGAGAGACAAAGTAGGGAGGGGCTAGCGTCAATGAGAAATAAGATGTAGAAGAAAAGTTAGACAGAGGTACACAGAGAGGCCAATAAATACCACTGTTAATAATAATAATACAGGGATGAAGTGCAGAGGAAGCTTTGCAGAGAGAGAGGCGAATCAAATAAACAATTTGTAAAGAGTGAAAACCATATCAAAGGGAAGAAGTCACACTTCTTTCTGACCAGAAACTCCTGTCTCCCCAGGCTCCTCCCCTCATACAGGATAAGTGCCCTGAAGTCTCTTGCACCCATCCTTCTCATTTCCTCCACTTTTACACAATTGCTATTTGCAAGCTGTGTATCAGACCCTATTACTTTCCACTTATACCCAGTGATCTTTGTTGTCTGATCATCCAATTACTTACCCCTCCTGATGGAGGAAAGGCGAGCCGCCCTCTGTGGCTTCTGTCCACCACAGGGCCGCACCCTACATCCTTTGCCTCATCTGCACCAAGAGCATCAGTGGCTCCAGAGTTCGCAACACTCGGATCTTTCTTTTCTAAGGGAGCTGTTGGACACACCACTCCCCACACTGGGTGCTGTTGCCCTGAGTCCCTCTGCTCCTTCTCCCCTCTCTGACCTCCCTCCTATCCCAGGGTGGGCTTTCCCAGTGCACAGGAAGAGAAAGGGCAGAGGATACAGTTGGGAGAAAGAAAAAATGAGATGAGGAAAGATGGTAAACAGCAGGACGCAGGAGAAAAAGATAGGTGCTAAAGAAGGGGACAGAAACACATTTGAACAAAGAGAAGCATCTGGAGACACTGGCTGCTAGAAACCAGAGGAGACCTGAGGCAGCGCACGGAGCAGAGGAAAGGGGAGAGGGGAGGGAGGAGGAGAGAGAGCTTGGCAGGGGGAAGGACGCAAGCCGGGGAGGGGGCTGTGCCTTGGTGACGGTGACAAGAGTGTCCACCTACATGCGAGGTGAGCTCAAAGGACAGGCACTGGCATCTGGACAGGTGTGGTCCCACCCAAGAGATGGAGCTTTCCAGGCCTTCATGATGAGTCCCCCATGAGTTCCCATTGGAGGTACATGGCGCCCTTGGCTGTGAACCGAGGGATTTTACTTCTTTCCTGCAGAGAACAGAAACTACTGTGTGGAGATGTCTGAGGCGGAGGAGCCCCAAGAAACTTCAAGCTCCCCTGTAAGACATGGGCCAGGTAAGGAAGCACTGTCTTCTTTTTAAAAATTTTTTATTAGTATATGTTTGTGATCCATAATAATAATATTAATCTCAGGGAGTTGGTGTATATACATACCCCATTTTGATCGTTTGTGTGCGCAGTCCTCCTGCCTTCCCTTCCCCTCTTCCTCGATTTCCCTTCTCATCTCCACAGAGTCTACGTCTGTGTTTCCCACCAGCACTTTTTTATTTTGTTCTTTTAAATTACTTACATTTTGGGTTTCATATCAGAGCAACCATGCAATAGCTAACCTTCCGTGTCTGATTTAGTTCATTTTAGTGTTACGGTCTCAAGAGTCATCCATTTCCTTACTCACAACTCAAACTTATCCTTCTCTGTGGCCAAATAGCACTCCATGGTGAAAGGGAGCAGGCCAGGCCCGGGCTTCAGGCTGGCAGCGGCCCTACACAGTGGAGCGTGCTGCTATGGCACTCTGGGTGTACTCTAGCGAGTCCAGCCTGTTCTCAGAGAGAGAGAGAGAACTCTTGGCATATACCTTGGCCAGCTTGGGGAAACAAGGAAAAGAATTCTCATGAATTCTTGTGACCCTTGCTGGCAGCATTTGTGGTTGCATGCATGTGCTGGAGGAGTAAGCACCGAGGAAAGACAGTGTCCTTTTCCCCTCGCACTCTTTCTACTAAAGATTCTATGGTTTGATTTTGATCCCGGCGCATCTCTTCTTTTCTCTGGACTTCCCGGCTCTGCCTGAGCGCAGAGGTGTGCTTCTGGGTCCCTCCGTATCATCCATCCTGTCTTTGTTTCTCCTCAGTATCCTGTGGCCCTGAAGCTCCCCAGATGATCAACGGAGACGCAGCAGAGGAGGTGCCAAGCCAAGCACCATGTCATGAAGAAGAAGGTACTCATGCCTTCTAGGCCCAGTCACTGACGAATCTTTGTTTTCCTGTCTGGAGGAAGGAAAATCTCTCCATTTCCCTCCCATTCTCCCCCACTCCTTTCATGCACCAGACAGAAGAAAGGTGTAGAGCCTATGGAAGGGTCAGAAACAGAGACAATGAGATGGCAGGAAGGGACCAAGGTGGATGGACTGATGGGAGCTGCTGTCCTCCATGTCACAGAGACAGGGAGGTCTTAGGACAGGGACATCCACCTAGAACTTGAGCTGCCTGAATCTTCCCAGTTCTCTTGCGGTAGGCTTTCCTGCTATGACTTCCCTTGGTCACACGAGTCCTTTAAGGGATTTCATTCTATTCTGCAGAAGGCCCTGTTTACAAAGGTTTGATAGAGAGCAGCCACAGGGAGCCTTTTATTCCCACAAAGACATGGGTGAGGGAACAGAGGCAAGGACTGTGTGGGCTGCAGAGTGTCAAGAGGCTGAATTCTGAGCAGGTGTTGCCTGGTGGATTTCCAGTGAACATGCTTTACAATGAAAACATCCAGTTACTCCTTGAATTCTGTTCTTCACTTTTACTCATGGCTTTGGGGGAAATTAAATGAGAAAAGAAAACCTGAGGAACCCTATGACTAGGGTCTAGTTTGATGTTCTGTCTTGTATTCATATATTCAAGTATACTAGAAGTACACTAAGAAGGCAATGTACACTGTTGTTCTTTCCACACGTATTGACACTATTATTTGAATTTGTACAATAATTTCTGTTTTCACTCCTTGTATTCTATGAAAATGGAGACGTGTAGTATTCCTCTGCAGACTAATTACTTTTATCATTTCGTTGCAAACTTGACAAAGCTTTCAAAGAAACAGTACCCTTCTAACTGACACAATTAAGGTGAATTATTTCTGAAACCAATGCTATTTTTGACCCACATTCCCCATTACATCATACTCTTTATCTTCAAAGCCTTACGACTTAAGTAGTCCCATTGTTAAGACAGTATCTTTTTTTTTTTTTTTTTTCTTGCGGTACTGGGGATTGAACTCAGGACCTTGTGCTTGCCAAGCAGGCACTTATTACACTGAGCTATATCCCCAGCCCTAGTAGTCCCATTGTTGTTAATGTTCTGAGAAGCTAGAGACACAAAGGGATATAAGATATGGGTGCATTATAAGTCCCAAGAAGGACAGGAAGAGCAAAGATCAGGTTCCTGGATGACATCATATGGGCTTCTAGTTCTCTGATGCTGCCATGTTTTGTTTTGTTTTGTTTTGTGTTGTTTTGAGACAGGGTCTCATTATGTAGGGCAGGCTGGCCTTGAACTTGCTTATGGGCCCAGGTTGGTTTTATACTCATGGCAATCCTCCTGCCTCAGTCTCTGGAGTTCTGGGATTACAGGCATGCACCACTATGCCCACCTGTTGCTATGATTTAGGGCTGAGTCCACGGTCTAAACATAAAGTGAAAACCCAGAGGAGTCTACCAGGGTTCAGTGGAAAGAGATTTTATTTAGCAGATGAAGAATGTGTAGGAGAGAAGAGAAAAACATCACAAGGAGTCAGAAAAGATGTGAAGACCAGCTATTACATGAATAGGAGGTAACCAGAAAAATAGAGCTAGAAAAGGTGAATACAGAAGCAATGTGAGTAGATGTAATACGTCTCTCAAGGAGCACAACGCGGATACATAGGGAGGTAGGAAATGTCAGGAAAAGAAAGTCCAGAGAGTGAAAGACAAACATGTATGTACAATGAACAGAATAGGCTGCTTCTTAACATCAAATGGGAGATTGAGTTCATTCTTTTTAAAAGCAAACACCAGCTGTTCTCTGAACAGACACTCATGTTGCAGGGAGGAGGTGGACTTGTGTAGGAACCGGCTGACCTTTAGCAGGGAAAGCAGAGCGTAGCGCTTACTGATTGGCTGACTGGAAGAAGCAGAGATGTGAGTGGTTGGCGCCTTTCAGAGGACTGTGCACCAGATTGAAGTGATCATTGATTAACTGGGGTGATTGTGTTGTTTCACTTGGGCAAAGAATAATGGGTTTTGCCAAGAGCAAAGGAACTTTTAATTCTCAGTTTCCTTTTTAGGAAGTCTCTTAGCCAAAGGTGTGAGAAGGACTATCCAGTTTGTACACATCCAAACTATCTTTTCTGGGAAAGGACACTGGAAATAAAATTCTAGGACCCTGCATTGAGTAAGAATTATACCGTTGTTAAATGAGTGTGTTGAGCCTGTGCAAGACTATGGAAGTAGTAATGATATTTAATGATGAATTAATAAAATTCAGCAAATTGTTGAATTGTTTGCAAAGAGCAGTAGGTTTCTACTGTATGCAGTACTGTCTAGAGACATTTCAGGTACAAAATCACAAGAAGCCTAGGTGTACATATTCACCTGCAGTTGTTTAAGCCAACTAGATAAGCTGCAGCTACTAGCAATGAGGCCTTTGATTTTGGTCAGCTTTTGAACCAATACCTCTAGAGAACAGCCTATTTTTTATGTTCAAACAAAATAAAAGTATTTACGATAATGTGGGGGCTCCCACAGTATTGCTCCAAAACTTTGGCTCCAAAGTATTGGATGTAGTCAAGTGTAAAGAGGCCTGCTAATTCTGAAAAGATTGACCCCCTGGTCTTCAACAAGCAACTTATCCTAGAAACTCTCTTTGAGTTAGTGCTTTTGGGTTGTTCTGAAAACTTTGTAACTTTTCTTTACATATAATATCTTTTATTCAGCCAACAAAGTATGTGACCTCAGTCACACTGACATTTTATTATCTCCAGAGAACAGTATTTTCTCCCTGGAAGGTAAGCATGTTAGTTTTATTCTCTGGGCTAAAAGTAGGAGAACAAAAGTAGAGAATGAGGTGCAACATGGAAAGAGTGTGACTCTGTTAGAGCTCAGGTATGATTGCTGGAGCAGGGACTTTTTCCCGGGGAGCAGTAGTCTTAGCTCCATGTGTCAATGTGTACTATGGTAACAGAGGGGACTCCTCTCTGGCCACCGTTCACAGAATCCATGGACAATAATTTCCTTGTTTTCATTAGAATCTGGTGAGTTACAAGACTACTGCATGAATGAAGAAGGAGAATCTGAAGAGCTTACTTCTAGCCCACTGCAGCAAGAGAGACAAGGTAATTACAACAATAGCAACAACAAATAAATAAAAACAGACACAGTTCTGACAAAGAGGAAACAACAGGAGAGGCAAAGAAGGGAGAGTGACGAGGAGAACCGGATGTGGGAGGAAACTGTGAAAGGAGACTCCGAGGAAGAAGTGGAGAGAGGGGACTAACAAGGATGTAGAAAAGAGGGTGGCTGCAGCAGATGAAAAGTCTCCATAAATTCCATTTTTGTCCCAGGAGCAGAGCAATCAGGATATGAAACTGAGAAGTGTTCCTGTGTCATGTGTTGCCCCAAAATTTCAAAAGGTCCGGAAGCAACGACAGACAGTAGCCAAGCATGCGACCCGGCGGGTAAGGGTGCCTCTGATGGTGCTATTTGGGGATGGTGTGGGTACCAGAGATCCCAGGCTAAGTAGTGGCAGGTGGTCTAGCAATCCCAGAATCCCTTTCTGCATTTGCTTCACTTGAGTCTTTTGGGAACTGCAAAGAGGCAAGAAATCTTTATACAGTCATGTTTAATGGGATAGATGGACTCTGTTGGTTATATATAGATGATGTAGTACAAATACACTCTAAGATCAAGTAGCTGGGCATGGGGTGCAGACAGGAGGAACACAAGCTACAGCCTAGCCTGGGCAATTTTGTGACTTAGTGAGAACATGTTTTAGACTAAAATGGACCTGGGAATTTAGCTCAGTGAGTCCAATCCCCAGTACTATAATATATATATATATATATATATATATATATCTTGTTTGCCACTTTTGTGCATTAAGTCACACCCAGACTTTCCAAGAACCCAAGAACCCAAGAAAACCATGTGCCCCTCTGCTAGTGAATAATAGTGTGACTTTGGTACAACTTTAGAAAGATTTCTGTCAACTAAAACTGGTCCCGCCACTTATGTTTCAGGAGGAAAGGCTTCAGATCAACTATTTTTAATCTAGCAACATTTTTGATTGAAATCCTCTAGCGTGGTACTGACTTACATGAGGATTTCATGTAACATTTTGCGCATAAAATACTATTTAACCCATACAAAGATCGTAAGTCCCAAACAGAGCAGGGCAGCAGTTTCTATCGCCACAGAAAGTGAGGTGTATAGACATTGCAGTGTCTTTTAAAGTCCCACTGAGAAAGTGAAAAAGACCCAGAGCCATCCAGGAGTCCTAAGTCTCAGTTCAGTAGGTTTTTGGACTCCTTTAAGAGGAAGAAAGGAATGATTGTCCAAACTTTAAGCCTTGTACGCTTAAGCTTCCTGTGCTATGAACTGTCATAAGATTTGTAACTTTTACTTCTTAATTCCTCATTTCCACTTCTTATTTTCTAGGTACTTCATATACTGGAACCAATTCTATTTTAGGAAAACCCAAGAGGAAAAGAAGTAAGAATAACTGAGAATATATTTGCTTTTGATGTTATGAGGCAAGGTAATGCCTGGCTTTCACACAAGGAGCCCAGCCCCAAAAGCACACTCAGTGTCTCTGGAAAAGAGGCATTCACAGTGTCAAGCTCCCCAGAGCACACGAGCATTAGTCCAAGGGAAGGTGAACAATGCCTGAAGCGTGGCCCTGGCCTGCTGTAAGCCTTAGCTCCCAGATCCCTCCCTGGCTGTAGTCCTTCTGTGGGGAATGGGCACTAACTGAGGACACTCTGGCCAGTCTACCCTCCAACACCAACCAGGTGTCATTGTCTCAGCATTCTCAGTGGTGGCAGAGCCATACCAGGGCCTTTTCCTTCTGGACCAGGTCTGGGACAATTCTGAATGTCCCTCTCTTTCCTGTACCTCCTAGAGTTTGGGGTGCATCCCCCTCTGATGCCTGGATTCTTATTCTTCACTGCCACAAAATCTGTACACAGCACACCAGGGGCTGTAACTTCACTGTTTTTTCCAATCATCTCCTTTTCTCACACATAAGGATTAGTAGGGCAAAAGCATTTTTATAAAATGTTAACTAGAATTAAATCAGACCCCCCTGGGCACTCTAAAGGCTGTGTCTACTGGGCTGATAGGAGAAAGAACAAGGCACCATCCCCAGGAATGGTCAGAAGAGAAGTCTGAATTTTCAAAATAGGTTTGTACATTGCCCTACTTTGTCCCGATGGTTATCTAGGAAGGCATAGGTCCTGGGGTGTTTGGCAGGAGGAGAGGAGGGCTGCAGAGTCAGGCAATCAGCACATGTTTTGAATAGCTTGTTAGACAGTGCATCATTAGCAGACTACAAATGGTCCAGACAGCCAGGCTCATGACACCTGAGTGTCTCAGGTCTCAGTGGTGTGGCCAGAGTCAGCTGATCCATAATCTGAAGTAGGGTCAGCAGCATTGAGCACCACAATAGCCTCAAGAGTAACTTAGGGGGCTGATCACTGTGCCCACAGGTGAAAGGCACATTTTGGTGACCCATTCCTATAGATCAAAGCTGGAAATAATACCTGCACATTGCTAACATACAAGATTTGGAGAATTCTATTTATAACTCTCACTGATTAACTGCATTCTCTTTGAAGGGAAAAAGAAAGGACACAACTGGTCAAGACTAAAAAAGAAAAGACCACAAAATGTACATCAGAATGGTAAGTGGGCAATGTGGCTGTAATGGTCGGTACACTGTGTCAACTAGAGAAGTCCAGAAGCTTAACTAAGTGACTCAGTAGTTCTACATCATAGGGTGTAGTGTGCCCTAGGGTGGCTGTTTACACCTTAGGGTATTATAATGGTTGATACATTGTGTTAACTTGAGAAGTTTAGAAGTTTAGCTAAGCAACTCAGCAGGGGGCAGGGTCTTCACTTTGTAAACATCACAAGCCTATGCAAGAGGAGGGCACAGAGATGGTGTGAGTACTACTCTTTCCTGAGACAGGTAGCCTGCATACAAGGTAAGGGAGGAAAAGAGGCTTACTCTCCCTTTTTTCCTCTTGTTGCTTTTGCTGTCTTCTCCCACCTTGAATGTTTGCCCCTCAGCCATGTCACCCTGCCTTGCAGTTAGCTTATTATGGACTGAAACATCCACAAACTGTGAGCTAAATAAACTTTTCCTTAATTTTGGGCATAGAATATTTTGACTCAGCAACAAGAGAAAATAACTAATACAGTGGAGCAGCCCTAGGTATTGAGATCAGGAGGGCACTGCTGGTCATAGGCTCGAGGCTTGTGTTCCGCTAAGGGTGAGAACGTTCTCGTGGTCACTATGTCAATCAGAACATAGGGTAAGATGTTATGACAGAGGGGCCTAAAAATGCAATGGTCTTTCAAAATAGTTTATTTCTCATAAATATAATAGTGGCCCAGAGTCAGTGGAGAGTTGTTGACATCTTCAGTATGTGTCTTTCTTCTCTAACTCATAAAGTCTTATTATTTGGAAATATATTCCAAAGAAGACCACATGAAGAAAATAGATTCTATGTGTATATGTTGTAAAATAATGTATATGTATAGTTATATATATTTCTGAAAGTATCTATTTATATATCTCTAAATCTAGATATGTACATAAGTATCTATCTATGTATTTAGAGACATAGATATGGACACATAGAAAAATCAATGGCAGTTCATCCATGAAAATATATGCATTGGTTATATTTGGTCATTTGAATAGAGGTGAAGTTTATATTAACATATATAGTTTTTAAATGTATGTGTGTATCCTGAAAATATTGAACATGTTCAACTTTTGTATGAAAAGATATTTTAAAACTAATATATACAAAGAAAAAGCTTAGGGGAATTTTTTATCAGCACGTGCTTGTGGTACATCGTGAAAACATTCTTTGTGGGTAGCTGGTACTTATTTAAACGAGACAATCATTTGGATAATGAAGTTGACCCTTCATTGTTTAGGATAAAGAAATTTCTTAGATCATTACTAAAATAAGATTTAGAGGTCTGATTCTAATATATATATATATATATATATATATACATATCTCAGTAATTCAGAAAATAAAGTTGTATAAAAACTCCACCTGGAGACAACCACAATTGATTTTTTCAGAAATGTCCTCCTAAACAGGGAGCTAGATCTTTGGTAGTGGAAAAGGGGTTAAGAGGTGGGCAGAGGAGATGGAAAAAGAAATCACTATGTCACATACATGTACCAACTGACATTTATTGAATTGTTCCCAATTGTTGGGGTCTCTGCTGAAATTTGGAAAGGAGGAAATTGACAATCCTGTCCCACTTACTTCTAGAGTTTAGTACTGACCATAACAATTATTTTAAGATAACTTTAAATTAAATTCTGAGCACTGTAGTATTTATGAAAGGTTTCCATGCTATGAAATGTGCATTAGAGTCTGGAACACAGTAACAGCTGAATCTTGTCTTGCTCAGCCACACTACTCTGAGGGTCAAACATGCAGTGCTATGTTAAAAATTAGCTGGACTTAAGCTCTGTATCTCCTGATTCCAAAGGCCTCCATGTCTAGAGAAAACCCCAATATTTTTCCTTTTTTTCCCTAAAAATATTTGGCCTAAACAGGTTTAATGAAAGGTAAGCCCAATATACCCGCCATTCTCAGAAAAGCTATAATCAAGCAGAAGTAGAGAGAAAGACAGCAAGAATTCTATATTTACTGGACTGTCCAGGGTAATGCCCAGAGCGTAAGTATCAAGCCTGGCTGAAATACAGGAAGGGAAAGAGCAGCAAGCATAAGACATCTGACTTCCTTTCCACTGTGATTATGGGTCTCCAGGAGGGAGGAATGTGGGACACCCAGGCATATCTTGGCCTCTGAGAGTTCTGTTGGCATCTTGAATGACAGGAGAGAAGAGCCTGTTGGAGAGTCACCCCTGGTGAGTGGCCTTCCAACGCGTGGTGATTCCACTGTGCAGAGGGAGGAAATGAGAAGTACAGTGATTGTTATGCCTCGGGGGAGAACCACATTTCCACTGTTTTAGTAGTCTTCTTAGCCCTGCTGTGAATACATACGGCTTCATACTTTCCGCTTCCTGCTTTCCACTTCCTACTTTCCACTCCCTACTTGCTCAGCTCTTCTGGAACTCTTGCTTGAACTCATGCTACTCTGGTTGAATATTGTCGTAAGAATGAAACTTATTTGCTCTTAGAATGAGGGCTGTTTATTAGCATTTGTTCCATGAGGCATTTTGGTCTTCAGTCATGGTTTAGATTGGAAACCTGAAAGAGGGATTATATTACCAAACAATATGTCTGCTTTGGGTTTGACTGATGTAAAGATTACTTTTATTTTGCTGGCCTAGCATGTGTAGGGTTTACAACACTTAGGATTGAGTAGTTTGGAAAATATTTCTTCTTGGTGGTGATTGAGTGGTAGGACATTGAATACAAGAAAGAAGAAAATTTTTGCATGGATGACTTAGAAAGTAAAACACATTTGAGTGATAGCAAATACTGAGGGGGCCATCTCCAGCCAATTAACTTGAAAATGGAACCGAATTCTCTGTTGCAGCATTTACCAAATCAACCCTTAATTAGTGTTGGCAACACAAGTTTTGGAAGACACTGTGTCCTTGGCTAGCCTTCTTCTGCTTAGAATTTACATTCTAATATTTCTGTCCAAGCCCAAGTGGGCAAAGCCCTTGGTCACATTTACTATCACTTTTAGCATGAATATAAAGATACTTTTAATCAAGATGTGTGTCAGGTTTCTCACTTGGCACCTAACTGATTTTCTCATAACTCACAGAACTGCCATTTAACTCTCTTTCTCCGCTAAAACAACTTCAGTGCCTTCACTTAATTTTATAGTTTTGTCTCAGTTTTCTATGAATATTTTAGCTTCTGTAATGGGGGAAAAATCACCTTCATCTCATATATTTATTATAAGTATAAAATTAGTAGATTATGTGCTTGGCATATACACTTAATACACTTCTACCTGAGGTGTAAGTGAAATGCTAATTTCAGGTTTTTTTGTTAATGTGAAGATATGAAAATGAACTACAAGATGAGCCTGAGATTGACTACCACGGTCTTGATAACTAAAGGAGATACCTTTTTTTATTCATGCATTAGACAGGCTTTGGAAAGTTATAGTGAAGTAAAACTTTTGAAAAGCACTAATACATGAAATGCAAAGATTCATCTAGAATGCATATACAACGCAAGGCTTCTATAATATCTGTAATTATATTTGTTCTTTTTTCTCAGGGACAAGGACAGGCACATCTAGAATCCAGTTAACTCGGAATAACAGAGCCACAAAGAAAAGAGTCCAAGCAAAAGGTAAGAAGAAAAGAGGACTATGGTACACTTTTCATATCTAATTTCCAACCATGTACTGTGTGTTTTTAGTAATAAATATATTTCCATAATTGCTTAATTTAGTGGTACTAACAAATGAGAAATGTACCCTGTTTAGTCATTATGTCTGAGAGAGAAATAAGAAACTTAGAGATGCACCTAAACCAAGCTCTGCTGTAGTCAGGGTTTGCAAGGGGAGCAATACAGGACACATAATTTACACAATTATTTATAATAGTCACCCAAAGAGTCATATACAAAGAGTGCAGGAAATCTGTGCACACACTAAAGACCCAAAGAATCGAGCTGAGGGCCTGGATCCCCCGGCAATGTCCTGCATGAGTCCAGCTGAAGACCTAGAGCCTATAACAATGCCCCAAGTCCAACTGGAGGCCAAGTGTCCATGACAATATCTCACGCAGGCCTATTTCAAAGATCTGCGCTGGGAAGGTTCAAAGGTCAGTGGTGGAAGCCAGAAAGTCTGTGCCAGCGGGATAAAGGAGCTATGCCAGCAGGCTGAGGGATCCGCACTGGTGCCAGAAAGTGATGGTCAAAGTAAACACCAGAGCTCCCCTGAAAAGTACCACAGCCATCCTCAGCAACAGTGAGGTCCTGAGCACCTCCAACGGTGAGAACAGCCAAGTCTACATCAGGAAAGCCCGTGTGACAAGCTTCTTCAGGACACTGAACAGTGCACCATCTTCCCTCCTGGAACCAGGAAGCAACACTTAAAATAAGGACCAGAGCTCCCCCAAGGTGACCCGCAGCCATTCTCAGCAGCAACACAGTCCTGAGCTTCTCTGATGATGAGAGCAGCTGAGTTCATCAGGAAAACTGGGGATTCTAGAGCTCTGTTGAGCTACTCTTCCAGCCAGGAGAGAGCTGCTATGAAGGACAGACACCACGTCTTGCTGGGCTGCCGCCTTGTGATCCTGATCACTGCTCAGGCAGATGCCGGCACCCATTTTACCTGCCCGTAGTTACAGAGACCAACTTGCTCTAAAATGAAGACACTGGACGGCCCCTTCTAGGAAACCCGCACTCCTCCACTGTTCCTCAGGCAGAGTAATCTCTCAAAAGCACCTAGTCTAGCTCCCGCTAGCAGAGTCACCACCAGGTGTGGGAATCACCTGTCCTCATTAATTCCCTTGCTGACATCTGTTCAGCACTCTGCCACCGTCACGACCTTCATCATTACACTTCTCAGAGACAAGTCTTATGGTCTTACTGACTCTGCCGTCTTCAGGGCCAAGGGCCCATCTCCTGCGTGGATTTCTTAAAGCCTTATCATCTTGCTGGAGGGAGATGTCTGAAGAGTCTTCCCAAAGGACTATAGACTCTCTCCTAAGTCCTGAAGGTACAGAGGATAGAAAGGAGATCTGGTCACCATACTCCCTGCCAAGATTGTGCAGCAGGCCAAACTAGCAACTTGCTTTAGGATTTAGGAATACTGGGCCCCTATTGCCTTGCTCTGTGATATCAAGATATTTAAGAGATTGGAGAAACCAAAGGGTCACATAAATATTCTGACAGCCTCTTTCACTCAGAATGGTTAGTTTCAACTATTAACAGCATTATATTCTATTTTTTTATGACCATGAAATGTCAACATTTTTTCTTGAGAAAAGGTCTCACTACACAGTTCAGGCTGGCCTTGAACTCCTTATGTAGCCCAAGCTGGCCTCGAACTCACAGTAATCCTCCTGTTTCAGCCTTCTGAGTGCCTGGCTTCACAGTATTGCATTTAAATAACATTATTTTATTTATTTTACTTTTTTTTTGTGCTTGATTGAACAAAAGATTTCTTTCCAGCCTAGTCTGGTCTCAATCTGCTCAAAGAGGCAGTGTCCAGAATTGAGTATATGGAGAGATTTTTTTCTGAGGGCCTGGACTACCCACATCAGCAATCAAAGATGCCAGTCATGGGAAGCAACCACTTCTCCAGTCATATCATTTGAATGATGCAGACCTAGGCATTCATAGGAAGTACCTCTCTTTTGACACAGTCAGTCCATACATAAATGACATCCTACATTCTTCTAATCTGTCTTTTAGGTCAGTCTTTGTGCTACCTTTACCTCTACAATTCTTAGACCTTGAACCTTAATTTCTACAAATTCCTCCTTGAGTAGCTATCATTGGGTTGTTTTTTAACTCCTTGGCCATTTTCTCCACCATCTGCAGTGGGAAAATCTTTAAAGTTTAGGTTCATGGCAACTTTATGATTGGTAGAATCCACCATGAGGTCTGTCTTGAGACTTTCTGTTGCTGCTTTCTTAAAGAGGAACTTCAATATCTTTATGTAAATGTTTTTAAAAAAGATTCACTTATCTTTAAAATGAGGATAACATTAGTACCTATTTGATAGACTTGTTCTAAGGATTAAGTAAATTCATAGAGGAAAAGGTCTAAAGTTATTTCCTGGCACAAAATAATTACTCAACGTATGTTCAATTTCACTATTGTTCTCACCCTTTTGCTTGAGAAACATACTAAAGTTTACTTGGAATGAGTTGGAGAAATTAATGGAGAAATGTGAGGTGAATCTCTGCTAAAAAACATCTTTATAGATAAGTCTCAACGAAGTCAGCAAACTTCGTCCACAAGGCAAACCCAGCCTACCAACTGTTTCTGAATAAAGCTTTATTGAAACACAATCACATCCTTTCATTTACATAACATCTACGGTTGTTCTCATGATACACCTGCAGAGTTGAAGAATGACTATGGAGATTATATACCACAAAACCTTAAATATTTACTATGTGGCTCTTTGCAGAAAAAAGTCCTGCTCTGATCTAGACATTTGATGTTTTTCTTTAAATACTAGCCAGGCTTCTGACAAATTACCTTTAGATGGTGTTTTTGTAAAACAATGCTACTTGCAATGCAATGTTATTAACAAAAGATACTGATGCTGTTTTTCAGCTTTCATAGGGAGAAAAAGAGTCAACACTAAAGCTTTGGAGAAAGTTAGGAAAAAAGGTAAAAAATAAATGACTAATAAACTTTAAGTGATTAACATCTAAATTTTTACACCGACCTTGTGAGTGACATGTTAGTTTTCCTAATTGACTAATGGAGCCAGTACCAAACATTAGGATCCTCACCACCACTGGTTATTCCAACAACATGAAAGGTTGGCGATCACTCCCTTCACCATGCTATCATTTAACAGGCCCATCTCTTGCCCTTGTAGGAAACCATAGACTGTGCTTATAAAGGTTCTCCAGGTGGTAATACAATCCCCATATTGTAATTCCTACACTTCTTTTGACTGTAACTTTGATCTGGCATTTGCTTTTTTTTTACTTAGTTTCCTCATCTGTAAAGATGTAGGCAAGGGTGCCTGTTAATTAGACTGAGATCCTGGTAGAACCACCCAAGCTCTGATAGTCTGTGTATATCTGAAATAACCCTGGAAGGACCATGGATGACCCTTTATCCTCATCCAAGAGAGAAACCCCAGCCTGTGTTTGATGGACCCCCCCCTAACCTTGGCTGAAAGGGGAGGAGCAGCAGCTACTACTGTGGAAGTCAATTTTAAGACCTTTAGAACTGGGCGAGGTATGTAGTTCAGTGGGCACAGCACCTGCTTGGCAAACACAAGGCCCTGAGTTCAATTCCCGGTACCAAAAAAAGAAAAAAAGACCTTCAGTGGAATCAAATCCCAGGGCCCCTCATGTGGTGTTCAGGGCTCCCTGAGAAACTTGCAGTCTCTACTAGAACCACTGCCCTGAGCCACCAAGAAAGCTCAGGTGAAGAAGAAGCAGAACAGAGGCCAAAGGGAGAGACAGACAGAACCCAGTTTGGGGCCCACTGCCATCCTGCTCTGCTCCTCCAGCTGATGCCTTGAACAGGGACACTACATTCAAATTTGAGTTATTTTCTCCCTTTTCCTGAGCTCAAAGACAACATTACTAGAAATCTCTCTTCCAAACATCAGGAAGAAAGTTTTTGTGCAGTAGGCAGTTGGATCAACAAGCTTGGGAGCGCAGATCCTGCCCACAAGGCTTTCCTGGTGTTGCTGCAAGAGCGAAACTAGTAGGGTGGTATTATCTGTGGGCATCTTCTTAGCCCAAAAAGACCTGTAATATAAGTAATTCATGGAGAAAATGCAATACAGTTTTAAGTTATAAAGCAGGGATCTCAAGGTGTATGTGGGAGACTGGACAGTTTTGGAAGATGGAATTAAAAAAAACTCTCTTGCAGGTTTCAGATATCCAAAAAAAACTAACACGAATTTTGATATTCCTGAACTTCCCGTGACCTGTACTACTGCTAGAGGGACTCTGATCAAGGAGGTGTTTAAGCAAGGTGAGTTTCACGGCCCTCCGTGCTTTTCAGCAGTAAAACACCCCTGTGAATAGAGGACTATTGAGGCAGTAGACACCGGTGTTGGGGGTCACGGAGCCCAGCTCTGGGCTTGATGGCTAAAGGAGAGGATTTCTGTCACCCAAGATATGGTCATAGCACCCCAGGCTTTGTTGAAGTGAAAGAATGTGCTGCAAAGTCAGCAAAGGGAAAAGAAACATGGGAAAAGTCCAGAGGAAACCAAGAGCTGTCACATGGGAGTCACACAGAGTGACCTTAATTTTCTAGCAACTGAATGGGACAGCACATGTAAAATGTTGTCCACCTGGGAAGCTGGCCTGAGCACAGGAGTCCAGGGTTTGGTCAGAGGTTAATTTTACAGACACCTGTGCCTAGCACACACCAGAATTCCATGTACCCGGGAGGAAAGCAGGGGTTCTCCAGAAATCACATTGCTAGTAAAAAATAAAGTTTCATTTTTCTTTACTATAAGGAAATACTAACGGAAGGATACTTCACAAAGAAAGTGATCTATTTAACTTGGCAGGCTGGAAGGCCAAGGTCCTCATGTATTTGACTTTTGGTGTGATTCTGATGACAGAGGGCACTGAAAGAAGCCCAAGTAGGAGGAAGAAATAATACTACAAGACAGGAAGCCAGAGAATGGTTGTGTTTCCATGAGAATTATCTCAGTCCCTCCCAATGGCAGTGACCTGAATGACATAAGGATCTCCCACTATCCCACCTGTCTTAGCCACTTTCTGGTAGCTGAGGAAAAAATGCCTAACACCCACAAATGAAAGGAGGAGAGGTGCCACTTCCTGCATGGCTGTTGAAGCTCCTCGGGGAAGGACAGTGAAAGGATGGGAAAAATAAGCATAAGAGACCAAGGCTGAGGTCAGGTAGAGTCCTCTTTCTCCACGTGAGAGGAAAGAAACTGCTCAATCCCCATCGGGGTGTGTGAGTATATATTTGACAAAGTTGGTGTCACATAACACAGCTCTGCCTAGCAACTGATTGCTTGGATTATCTCCAGGCTTGCCAGTGATTGCTTGCCTCAGCATGTGTGATAAATTTCCAGCTTCAGTCACTCTCTATGAAGTGGATTATTTTGGCTTCAAGTTTTAGAGGTTTCATTCTCGGGTGGGCTAGCTCCAGGTCACAAAGAGCCTGGTGCAGAGAAAACTGCTCACATCATGGTGGCCAAAACCAGAGTTGAAGGAGGAGCTGGGAAGGGAAATAGACCCTTAGAGGTCATGCCCCCAGGGACCAGTGTCTCCTGACCGTGCCCACCTCCCGGTGGTAGACTCAGCCACTAACTCATCAGTGTATCAATCTACCGATGAGCACTGCACCCTGTGATCCAAACACTGTCCAAAATCCCCTCCTCTGAACACATGCAGACTTGGGGGGGCATTCTAGAACTAAACCACAGCACACCTCTTAAAGAACCACTCACCTGTCACATTACCACATTGAGGGCTGAGCCTTCAACATGTGAACCTTGCGAGACAGAGTAGAAGCAGTTTCCAGACTGTAGCACCTGGTGCCTGGGTCACCCAGAGCAAAGCACTCAGTCTCTGAACTTCCTTCTTTGTAAAATTAGAATAACAAAACTTCCCTCCTTATGTGCTCATGAGAGAAAAAAAAAATGACAGACATAAAATATTCTGTAAATTGTAATGTGGTACCAATATTCATCTATCATGATTGATCCTCCCTCTCACGTTATAGATATATGGATAACAATGAGTATAAATGTTTGCTCTGTGACTCTTTGCTTGTGTGATTAACTTTCCCCTCTAGCTAACACTTCCATAATGACTATTAACATCAAATTG
>PVLD010015893.1:0-46922 GCA_004027595.1 Dinomys branickii
CTGGTCTTGAACTCGCAATGATCCTCCTGCCTCAGCCTCCTGAGCGCTGGGATTACAGGCGTGCGCCACCACGCCTGGCTGTTTTCCTGCCCTGTACTCCTCTTTATTACCTTCTCTTTTTCCCCAGTTCTGGCAGAGTCATAAAATCATACAACCCTTGTTTGCTGTAATTCCAACTGCCACTGTAAACCATAACCACTGCCTGCTTTCCAGCCACAATTAGTGTATCCTCTTGATCACAGTCTCCCTCTACCAAATCTCTGTGTGCTGCCAACCCCCCCATCCCACCTGCCGTTTGTGCCACCCCTCTGGCCCCTGACAAGGAAGAAAAGACAAAGAGCCCGGCTATTTGCACACCTGCACTTTATTGGACTCAGCTAGCAGGCTGGCTCCAGCCATTCACACTTCTCAGACCCCACCCATAGCGTTTAGGAAGGTGCCGTCATTCTGTGAAGGCCCAGAGCCCGCCTGTCCTAGAGCCCCAGGTGAATCCCAACCAGAGGGTGGAGCGTGGAGAAGGAAACCAGAGATGGGAAGGGCAAGGCTCTTGGGTGAAGAGGGTGAGGTGGAGGGAAAGTTTGGTCCAGCAGCGCCCTGAGGGCACACTGCATCCTAGGGGCGCCCTGAGGGCCTGGACCGAGGAGGAGGTCCGTGCGCTGCGCAGCTCACATCTATATGGCAACTTTGAGGAGGCGCTTGATGTCAGGCTCAATGTTGATGGTATGAAAGGTGCGGCTGTAGCGTCGGAAGGGCTCCCCCTCTGGTCCTATGAGGAACTTCTCGAAGTTCCAGGACACATCTGAGCGCCGCACTGGACTCCACATGATGAGCTTGGGGTCCGTCATGAGCGAATATGGGTCATCGTGAGGGTAGGGGAGCTTGTCCTTCAGGTAGGCAAAGACGGGGTGCTCGTTCTGCCCATTCACCTCGCACCTTTGGGTAAGAGTAAAGGTGGGCTGGAATCCACCCCCAGGGCGGACGTACTTGAGACTGTTCAGGATCTCCTCATTTTGACAGTTTTCCTGGGGGCAGAAAAAGGAATGGAAAGGAAATGAAGGACCCACCGGCTGCAAATCTTTCCGCCTCCTTCACTCCCTTCCCAAGGTCATTATGCTCCCTTCCCTCCCTTCCTCTTCTCCCCTCCTCTCACTTCCCCTTCCCTCCCCCTTTTCCTTTCTCACTGACACACTCCTCAGGGTGAGCTCTTTCCTTTTCCCTCTTAGAATTTTCTCCTTCTTGCTATTGCTTTACGGTGTGCTAGGCAGCTTCTGAAAGTTCTTTTTTTTTGTACCAGAAATCGAACTCAGGACCTTGCGTTTGCCAGGCAGGCACCTGTACTGCTAGCTATATCCCTGGCCCTCTGAAAGTTCTTAGTTACAAACCTGGCCATTCTTGCACTTAGTGATCAGACTGACCCTGGCTGTCCCTGCACAGTTCTGGAGTTATTGTCTAAATCTTCCAGGAACCCTAAATTCAGGACAGAGAAAGCAAAGGAAAGGGGTTCAGCTCATACTCCCTCGAACCTGTCTATTCATGACACACCTACCTGCCTACACACACGCGCACGCCCACGCATGCACGCACGTCCGCCCGTGTCCTCCCTCCCACCGCCCACCCAGTCCCAGTCTGTGCCTTGCTTGTTCCTAATGATATGTGTTAAGCGCTTTCTTTGGCTCTGCTCCACTGAGCTTTCAAAGCGAGGGTGGAAGTAAGGCCCATGGGAGTGGGATCCAGAGCTTCTAGCTCTGTTCCACCTTGTGCTAGAACTCAAGTGCAAAGGGAGCAAGCTTGTACCCCTCAGGGGAACTCAGCTGTCATAAAGGTAAAGCAAGTTAGAGACAAAGCGTGTTCTCTACGTGGAACTGCTTAGCAATCAACAGGAATGAGTCAAATAGGGTAGAGGGGGGTTTAAGGCTCCGGAATATGCATGTGGGTCAGTTGAGAAGATAAGTGCTTGAGGGCTAAAGTTTATTGTAATTATTCCTTCTAGGCTGCACCTCATCTTCACTCCCTGTATTCAACTATGAGTGCTTTAATTTAGAAGCTGTTACCTGTCTTTCTCTCCCTGCAGCCATTCCTATCCTGTACCCACTCAGCGCTCCTCACCCCCAACAACCCCAAAGGCCTTATTTCCCACCCACTCCTCTGCAGTCTGAAAGTCAGTACCCCCGTCTGAGAGAAAGTTCCCGCCTCTGACCTAGAGAACTCACTAGTACAGTCAGTTCCGGGCCATCGTGACACTCTGGAGCCTCAGCTGATCTCTGTTAGAGATCATCTCACTTCTTAGTGCACACCTGGCTGGCTCCTGGTAGGTTATGGACTCCTTCCAGCAACCAGCTAGCTCAAATATTTTGTAAGGCCAGAAGCGTCAGGGCTGGAGATGCCTCTGAGGAGGTTTTGCCCTTTCTGTCTCTCCTGCCCTGGCAAAGGCTGGAAAGAGAACGGAGAGGGGAGGAAGGGGAGGACAGTCATAGTTTGAGCTCTGGCTGGTCAGTCAGTGACTCTTCAGCCTTTGTGCTTACACCTTGCCCCGTCCTTCCTTGCCTTTGTGCTACTGTGAACTAAGGGGATTAAATTTAGAAGATTCACTTGGGGACATTTGGTCTGCTTGTACAGTTGAAATCATAGCAAGAATGGAAGGCCCTAGACGGTAACTTGAGTGTGCAGGCTGAAGGTCTGAGGCGCCCTGACTCATCACAGAGACGGACATGCATGCGTGCCCACAGGAGTCTCGGCCCTGGGTGGATCTTCCTCCTTTTTCTATGTTCACTTGCCCCCGCTGATTTGAACAAATGAGTTCTTCTATTTAAGTGACAAATTTGTATTTGTGTACTACTTTATATTGCTCTAGCTTCTGCCATGTATCGTCTCCCATTAACCTCGCAGTAACCCTCTGAGTTGATACAATCTCCAATTTACAGATGAGTAATCTAAGAAAAATTGAGTGACCTTTCCAAAGGCACAGAGCCATTAAAGAGCACAACTAAGATCTCTTGAGTCAATGCAACCCTGGTTTGATTCCCAACTTTCTTTTCTCTCCACTCATTTGACAAATATTTCATGAGACCCTTTGCAGCTGGCGCTGAGGACACAGTAGAGAGAAGCCCATACCTGGTGCATTCCTTCATGGAGCAGCATGGAGTGGCAGTAATAAAAACACACACCTTCAGTGTTTAATCTTAAGATTTACCTGTTCCCCTTGGTATTCACATGCACCGAAGACTTAAGCTTGGGAAAACGCAACTCCAGACTGTACAACACATGGTCATTCACCCTTCCCAGTTTTCCTGGTCACACTACATCAGCCTAGTTCCCTGGTACCACACAAGGACCAGCTCACCTGGTGTCCAAATTGGTTGCAAGGGAAGCCAAGAACCACCAAGCGCCTGGGGAAGCGGCACTGCAGCTCATTGAGCTGGGTGAAGTCCCAGGTGGTCGTGCCTCAGAGGGAGGCCACATTCTCAATCAGCACCGCCCTGCCGCGGAACGTGTTGAAATCTATCTTCTCCCCGTCCAGACTGATGGCACTGAGGTCGTAGAAGGACTTGGCGATGTAAGCCATGGTGAGCAGCGGTGCATGCAGTGGCGTGAGCCCACTTAAAGGCCTATGGAAAGGGTGGGGAGGCGGGAGGGGCGACAGGGAGCCTTTGCGCGCTCCCTGAATGACTTTGCAAAAGCAAGCGCCTACCCACCTGTGTGAGCTGTTTGAACAAGGAAGTTGCTCCTCCTGCTGTGAGACTGCACAAGGCCCCCTCACCGCCCCACCCTGCTGGCAGCCTGGAAAGGGCCCGCGAGATATCTATGAGCAGACTTGAATAATTCACTACTTGCGGGAAACCGGAGCCCTAAAGGTCAAATGGGGAGGAAAAAAGGGAGGGAGGAAAGCAAGATTGACTGCTGCTTGCCCCAGCAAGTTACTGTCCTTTGGCACAGGTATTGATGGAGCACATCTATTGAGCTGCGCCGTGAAAGATCAAAGTCTGGCAAGATCTAAAAGAGGAGGAAGAGAACTGGGACTCGTGCCCACCTTATAGGATGAACGCTGAAATCTTTATAACTACTCACATGTTTCTCACTAGCTGTTGCTCTCTATAAAGTCAAAGGGACAAAAATCAAAGGGACCGATGAGGAGAATATGTCATTTTCAAGTGCCTCAGCTTGCACCAGGCAGAAGAGGTGCAGCTGTGTTTGTCTTGCAGAGGCTTTCCGTGGAGGGCACTCCCTGTTCTGCAGAACACTTCCGCCCTTGTCCGCGCACTGTACCGTCTCCCGTGTATAGCTCCCCTCCGCCTTGACCCCCACGCCAGGGTCATGAGGGTGCACGGCTGCTGGGATAATGCTGACGAGTGACAGCACGGGTGGGTAGACTCCGGGTGGGTGAACTGTTGTACCCACCTTCCCCTTAGATAAAGCTGCATCCCAAGACTTCTCAGAGGGCCAGGTGCTGTGCATCCGCTCACGGCAGGAAGGGTGCGGGAGGTGCAGCTGCGGAGGCCCCAGACCCAGGAGGGCAGCATGGCAGGGCATCTCAGGACCTGCTGAGGACTGGTGCAGAGCCCCCCACCCCCAGATGCCTACAGAAACTGAGAAGACCCAGAGGCCACTACATTCTCCAAGCATCCTCCAACTAAACAAATCACTTTTTAAAAGTGCCTGACTTCTCCATCGATGAAACCAGTAATTAGGCCTTCCCTAGCTTTGGGAAAATTTGAGAAAGTTTTCAGTAAGAAGGCAGGTGTTTCCCAGAGAGTGTTCTCACAAGCAGATGTCCACTGGGAACTGTCTCCTAGAGCAAAGCATAAGCAAGGCTGGGAGCAGCTGGCCTGGAGACTAATTTATTGAGGAGATGGAAGAACCACCCACCAGGGAGCACCCCACTTTTCCCTCTTGTCGCTTGTTCCCAGCTTTTGAAGTACACGCAAACCATATGTCTCAGCTGGCTGCTCGCTCAAAACAAGTGTCCATTATCCAAGTGGAATGGGATCTTTTGCCACCAGAAGGGATGAGAGGAACTACAGTGACATGTGTCCGCTGCTGAGGCTCAGGGAGCTCCCGCACAAAGCCAACAAATGTCCCTTCGAATTCACTGAGTCAGAGGGACTTGGCACCCACAGTGGGTGAACACACCTTAACATTCACTTGCCAGGTTTATCTGCTTGCCCAGGGCTCCTCCCAGTACCCTGGGTTTCCAGAGAAATCTCCTCTTGGCAGCTCCTTTGTGAGCCCTTTGTGGGCAGCCACAGGAGTGGCGAGGAATAGGAGACATACCCTCCTTTCCACCAGCTTAACGTAGGAGTCTCCTACCTCTCACAGTTAGCTACAGCTGGTGGGGTGTGCCGCCGCTACCTGTTTCCAGCTTTACTCCTACTTGCCTGGCTTTCCTGGGCATGTCCTCGAAGCCTTCTGCAGGGCGCTGGTGGCTTTCTGAGGCAGCACTGGCTGGTTGGTGGGTGGAGCTTAATTCTGACTGCAAATGAGAATTGCTTATAGGGATTTTTCTAAATAGAAATGCCAAAGCTTCCTCCCGCAGAGATGCCATGGCAGTGGTTTCCAGCCATCATTCTGCTGTTACTTTGGGCCCTTGGGCAAATCTTTGAAGCTCTCCAAGCACCTGTGTCCTTATCAGCTGAACACTGAGAAAGACAATCACCTCCCTCTCTTATGCAATGATTGTTGGGATCAGAGGAGATAAAGTATCACGAGTGTTCAGTGAACTATAAAATGTGGTTAAGTTCTTAAGAATGCAATTGCCCCAGCCTATTTTACTTCTTCCTTCCACCCTTACCATTTCCCACCACCTCTGGCAAAGCCATATGCCCAAGTGTGTTCTGCAGAACCCTGAGGTTCCAGTCTTCCTCTGCTCCTCCAGCGTCTCCAGTCACAAACCTGCACGATTACTCAGTCCCACCTCACATTGTCAGGAAGGTTTGTTCCTCATCCATCCTGAACAGATGGAAACTGCTTAGCTTTAGAGAACCCCTGTTGCAGCTTATATCTTAGTGTCCCTCTAAAAGCTTCACGTGGTCGTGAGGCTTTGGGAGGTGGCTGGATCTAGGGTGTGTGCAGCTGGTATCAAGATGTGATGCTGGGGTTAAAGACGACCCACCCTGGGTGTGAGTGCTCCCTGCCCTAAGGGTGTGTAGCCTAGATAGGATGTAAGGAACAAAAAATGTTGCTGCCTGTCACTTGTAGCTCGCTGCTTGTAGCTTTGATACCTTCTGCCCTGCATGAAGTGTTTCTCCTGTTATTCCACCTTGCCTTGCAGCCAGCCGATTATGCACTGAAACCTCTACAAATGAAGCTGAAATAAACCTTTCCTCCTCTAGCTTTGTGTGTGGGCTATTTTCTCTCAGTGAGGAGAAAAGTGACTGCCACCCCCAAAACTTGGATGTTCAGCACCCTCCAGTGACTATGCTTAATCTTACTCCTGCAGTGGGAGCTGGGCTTTGGGCTCCCCTGCAGGGGGCACTAGGGAAAGTACAAAACTGAAGACGTGCTTCGCCACTTGCACTGTCACTCTGTTACCACTGATTTAGCATTCTGGTCTCTTATATCAGGACTCCCTCTCCTGCTTCCACCTCACCAGCCTTCATCACCGGGCTCCTAGGGAGACCTCCTCCCAGGGCCTAATACAGCAGCCACACTTGTGGTTTGAAGTATTCTTTATTTTGTAAACATCTGTGTTTAAAATAGATGAACCCTGCTCATATAATGGACCCGAGACACAGCACACAAAGTTCACCTGTCACAGGGAGATGGTGGGGCTCAGGAGCAGGTGGTATCCAGGGACCGGGCTGAGTCTCAAGACACAGGGGAATAGGGATGCCAAGAAGACAGGCCAGGAGAGCCTGCTCAACAGTCTAGGCCAAATGACACTTCCCAGCCACCTCCTGGACAGGAGCGCAGGGGTGAGAGGCCAACTCTGGTTCTGGTGAATGCAGCTGCACCCAGAAATCCCAGCCCTCTTTGCTCCCAGACCTGTTCCCAGCCACGGCCCTAGTGGAGAGGCTTCGTTGGTCCGTGTCTTCCCTTCCAGACCCTTAGGGTACAATAAAAATATAATCCTTCTTTCCTGAGGGGGCTTGGAGAGAAAGACAGTGGCGCGCTGCCTGATCTCCAGGGAAAGCGGCGACGCTGGCCCACAGGTGGGAGCAGTGCCCAGTGTAACTTCTCCTTTCTCTGCTCCCCGACTGAGGGCAGACTGAGGCCCGGCACCTCCACCCTGCTCCCCTCCACAGGGCTGCACGAGTCGGTCCTCGTGAAGTAGCCCAAGCCATCATGGCTTCATCCTAAGGCCTCAGCGCTCAGTTTCTCATTTTCCAATGACTTATTCCTGTTCCCACTCTTTTTCCGCCCACCATGCCCACCTCTCCTCCGCCCTAAACCCTGAGCCACCCCCTCCTCCCCAGGTTCGGGAAGAGCCAGGAGGAAAAGTCCAGTGACTTTAGCGTCACTTCCTTCTTTGGAAGAGTAAGGAAGCGGAGTCCCGATGTGTCTTGGCTGGGGAATGCTCAGTGCCTGCTTCTTTCTCTTGGTTCCAGCCCCAGACGCTACGCAGCTGAGGAACCATCCTCTGCCCTGGGCCTCTCCCACCTCGGGAAGGTGACGCGGTAACTGACAGACTCCTTCAAGCTCCTCTTGAGCCATGGGGGTCAAAGAATCTTCCTGAACATGAAGTTGGGAGGAGGGAGTCCGCTTCCCTGCCCTGGCAACCACAGTGCAGTGGGCAGACCCTCAAGCCTACACAGGGGCAGGCGGGCCAGACAAGCACTCTGTCTTGAAGGCTGGAAGGACGGCACCAGGGCCATCTTTTCTCTTCCCCACAGGTGCTGGGGCCCAGGGAATCTTGGTTTCCATTCAAGAGCAACGTGGTGACGTCACCTCTCACCTCTGCCAGGGAGTCAGAGGCAAACTTTGTACACAAGCACGGAAGAGGGGACCAGGAGGCCTTGCTGCTGCCTCCTCCCCTCTGCTTTGTGACTTGGTCCTCGGCCTGCTTGCTTCTGCTCTGACACCTAGCAGCTAGGCTTTCACTTCCAAGGCCTCCTCCTCCTGAGCACGTGGCTGGCCTTGCCCCTCTGGCGCTCAGGCCCTAGTACCCATCTTGCCACTCAGGAGCCCGGGGGAAGGAAACTGTGTACATGCTGCGTGAGAGGTAGTGCATGGAGGTGACTTTTTACCCTGCCACCCCTCATCATTTTCTCCTCTTCTGTGAAGCAGCCTCTGAGCTCAGTTCCCCATACAGATGGGGCAGCTGAGCAGGGCCAGAGCTCAGGCAGGGGGAGCAGGCAGAGGCAGGACAGCCCTAGGCTTGAGGACCCCCGGATGGCATTCCTTCCTACCTCCAAGGTCCTTAGGGAGGCAGGCCCATGGCACAGGAAGGGGCAGTGGGGGGAGAGGAGGAGGAAGCACCCTTAGCCTGGCCTACCCCAGGGCAGGGTCGGGGTTCTCCCTGGAGTGGGAGCTGGCCCTGCCCAGGGCCCCGGGTCCGTTCCCTTCATTCCGTTGGAAGGAAGGAGCTGCTCCAGCAGCCACACAGCGAGACACAGGCAGTGCGTAGGAGGGGCCTCGGTACAGAGCACACTGCAGGGAGGCAACAGAGAGTGGGAAGAAGAGAAAGTGGGGCAGACAAGATGCTCTGGGAGAGAAGGGGATTTAAGCGACTCCACTCCAGGCCCAGCCACTGTCCAAGGAGCTCAGGGTGTGGGGCGGTGCTCGCAGCACACTGTGGGTCACCGCAGGCTGAAGGATGCCGCTCCGGGGTAGAGGGGCCAGAGACCAAGGCTGCTCGGAGATGATGGCAGAGTTGCTCTCGGCCAGGCGGGGGCACACAGCAGCAGCTACTGATTCACAGGTCATCAAGGGAGAGGGCAGCAGTGGGCGAAGCCCACAGGCCTCCCAAGGGAAGGGGTTTGTGTGGGGCGCCCCACACAGGTCCCTCAGCACCAACAGGTTTTCGAAGAGTTCACGGGGCCCTCAGGTTTGCCCTCCTCCTCCTCCAGCTCTGCCAAGGCCAGTTCATTGCTGGCACGTGTCCGGAGACCATCCAGCTCCTTCCTGTGGGCCTGCAGCACCAGCTCCGTCAGACGCGTGAAAGACTGGAAACCAAGGGCCCAGTTAGTCCAGCAGCCCTCTCCTCCCCGGCAGCCCTGTAGCGGCCGGCCGAGGGGCCAGTGCCTTAGCAAAGCTCCTACGGGCCACCTCCTCCTCCTGCCTCCCCGCGTGGACGCACTCAGGTGGAGAAGGGCGTGATCTCCACGGCTCTCACCTCTTTGATGTTCAGGTTGGTGCAGGCACTTGTTTCGTAGAAGTCCATGCCGTACTCCCTCGCCAGCTGTAAGAGAGAGGCTTTCTGAGGGAAGGAAGAGGAGGCGCCGCCCCCGCATGCACTCCTGCCACTGCTCCCGCTGACCATGCTGTGTGTGCTGTGACAGTTGCTCATGAGACCCAACGCTCCTTCCAAGGCACAGGCTGGCAGTGAAGGAAGGCGCTCCCCAAATGCGCAGCATCCCTCTGACCCACGTAGACCCCTCCTACAATGCCCTCCTCAGCATCAGGACACAGCAGCATGCAGTGGCAGTGAACCTGATCTGGGAAAATGTGGGCTCAGAATGCCTGCCCCTAGGCCGGACCACCAGCGCCGCCACTGAATGGCTGAACAACCTCGGCAAGACTCTCTTTCCTCAGCCCAGCCTCCTCTGTTAGGGGGATGACGGTGTCCATCATCCACTGTGGAGCACGTGAGGTCGTGCGCCTGAGGACTCTTACTCAGCACAGACCACATAGTGCTCAGTAAATGCCACTGTTCCAGGAGTGCTGCCTCTACTTCCACAGTTTTCAATGACTATGTATTATTTTTTATACCCCCAAATCAATTCTCTTTTAAGGCTAATGGAATGGATGGACTGAAGAGGGTGAGGAAAACTCTTGAGGCCCCCAGAGTACGAGGTTCCTCTTGGCTCAGAGCATCAGTCTCGCTCTGTTCTCTGGCAGGGTGGCCTTCCTGCACGCTTGGACACTTCCCTCCATCTTTGTCCCTCCCTGCTTCTCCAGCCCTGGGACCTGCACGCTTTCGCTCGCCTCCCCTCCCCTCCCCAGGCGCCGGGCGTGGTCCCAGAGAGAGATGGGGCTCCTAACTGGAAGTCGTAGCTATACCTGGTAGCTACACCCCATGCCACTGGAGAAGATGCCAGCAGGGCATCGTTCCTTGTCACTCCCACAGGGATGATCTCTCACACAGAGCAGTCTTTGTTTCTACGTGGACTCGGATCACTGTCCTGAAGGACAGAAAGCAGACCTCCGAGGATGGCCACGCCCCCTCCTGTCCCCTGTGCCTGAGGGATTTGTGAGGGGACCCAATGCTGGGGAGCACTCCAGAGTGCCTGCTCTCAGGACGACCTGCACGGGCAGCAGAAGCCCCAAGGGGTGGACTGTGCTTACCTGCTGCCCTTGCTCTCTCCCCACCTGCCTTCTCTGCTCTTCATCAGCTTTGTTCCCTATGAGGATCTTCTGGACACCTTCTGGCGCATACTACGACAAGGGACAGGCAAAGCTGCTGGTGAGCACTGCCCTCCCCTCCCGCCTCCCCACAGGGTCTACCCTGGCCTGCAAGCCACTGCCACACTTGGGAGCACAGGGAGAGATGGAAAAGGCTGCCTGGGTGCATGTGCCAGGCTCCCTGAGTACAGAACACCCCCCACACAAAGTTTTGCTTTCCACAATCTTAGTCAACTTGCTGTCAACCACAGTCTAAAAATTAAGAGATGAAAAATTCCAGAAATAATTCATGAGTTTTTAGTAACTTTGTTATTGTAACTGTTCTATTTTAGTATTAGTTATTGTTATTAATCTCTTCCTGTGCCTCGTTTACAAATTAGATCTTAGAATAGCTATACACGTATAAGAAAAACACAGCAGGTGAAGGGTGGGTAATGTCCAAGCGTGGGTCGTCCCCTGGCCTTCTTTGCCTGTCTCCTGGAGGATAAGCAGGGACTACTGTACAGTGGCCGACCCCAGGAGTGTGGCAGGGACAGCTGGGGTAGCAGACACTCTGGCTGATGTTAATGCCTTGCCGGGCTGAACAAGTGCTATCTGAGCGGAAAGGGACACTGGTCCTTAAGTCCAGCCCCCACCTGGCGGATGGCGCAGTAGGGCCCCGAGAGGCCCGGCGGCCTGCCCACCATGTGAGCAGAGCCAGGCGCAGAAGCCCAGTCTTGCAATTCCCCCGCACCTGAGACTTCAGGGGGAGAGAAGTGCACAGGGTGGACTTGAAACTAACTCCTTTCTAGGGAGGCACAGAGCGTGGAGCGGGCAGTGTCACTTCCTCCAGCTGACTTGCTCAGCCACAGGTCTTCACCCAGTGCTGCGGGGAGTGAGATTTCCTGGCAGCACGTACTCGCCAGCCCCGAGCGCTTTGCTTTCCGGCTGGCCCAGGCTCTGCCTTCCTCACCCTGCCAGCGGGCCGGCATCTCCTACCTCATCCACGTCACTGACCCACTTCATGATGTGTTGGTAAGAACGCTCACTGCTGATGTCGTAGACTAAAAATATCCCCTGAGAGGGAGAGAAAAAGAGAGAGCAGAGGTGGGGGCGGGAGATGTACACAGACAGTGCAGTTGGGCCAGAGTGGGGTCTATTCTCTCTGTGTAGCGTGAGGACCCCCAGGCATCCAGAAATGCCTGCTGCTTTCAGGCCCCCACAGCTGCCATCTGCGACCCACAGAACTCTGGGTAGGGAGGCACCACATGCTGTGCCTTGGGCCGCTGGTCCAGAATCCAAGGTGGAGACTGGGGGAGGGAGGGGGACCTGCCTACAGTAAGTGCACAGTGAGTGAAGGAATGATCTCCCAACAACGGAAAGATTGCCCTGGGGCTGCCTCCCCTCAGCAACCTGAGGGCCCTGTTTTAAGTGACATAGACACCTCAAACACCCAGAGCTGGGCAAGCAGGTGGCAGCTTCCCACCTCTAAGCCCTGAAAATGGTGGCTCACCTGGGCCCTTCGATAGTACTGCTTTGTGATAGTCTGGTATCTCTCCTGCCCCGCTGTGTCCCTGCAGGAGAAAGCCAGTCCCTCAGAGGAGCAGGAACCAAGGAACGAGTGGGGCGGGAAGGACAAGGAACTGGGAGACTGCCCTTGCAGGAGAAACTGGGCAGCTGTAGGGTGAAAAATCAGTGGTGCTTTGGTCCCCAAAGGGATCTGAACACTCCCAACTGCACTGAGAGATCCGGTCCCCTCTACTGGCACTGGCAAGACCTGAAGGCCCTCGGCCGCTGCTCCACAACTACTGCAAAGGAAACACTTCCAGGACCTTCAGGCCAGAGAGCCACAGCAGCCCCTGGTGGCTACTGTTGGAAACTACGCCATGCCGTTGGAGGAGCTCAGGGTTCCACCCTAACGGATGGGGCGGAGCTTTGCATCCTTAACCAGAGTGGCACAGCCCGAGGGTAAAGCCTAATTCTAACCCAAACCCACAATGGGCATTTTACCAATTCTTTCTCACCCCTGCCCTTTGGTGACTTGCGATCAATCCCACAGTTTCCTAAGAAAGGGGTCAGAGGTTAAGCTCCTGGGAGCAGGAGATGGGCTTTTTGACTTCTCTGCTTCATAGTGGTGTCCACTTATCCCAGAGGGGGCTGAGGGATTTTATGGCAACGGCAGTAAGGAGCAGCCCGGGGTCCTCTCCTCCAATGCCTGCCTCCTCCTCTCACCCAACTCACCAAATCTGTATCCGTACTTTGATGCCGTCGACCTCTATGGTCTTCATCTTAAAGTCAACACCTGAGGAAAGAGAGCAAGCAAGAAAATTAGGAAGGGCACCTTTTGAGAGCTGACCAGGAAAAGCCCATGGTGCTCACCTTGAGGGACTGTCTTTTGACTTAATGTGGTGATGGCATTAGGCAATGATGGCGAACCTTTTAGAGCATTCAGTGATAACCAACAGCTGGCTATGGCGTGTGTGCCATAGGTCCGCCACCGCTCTACAAATAAGGCCAAGGCTGACCCTAAGAAAGCGTTCATAGCTTTCCTTCCTCAACTGAACCGAAAGCTGCTGGCAATAAAAGACCCGAGAGAAACAAGGAGGTAGAAGGAGACTGCAGTCGTGCTTCACTTTACTCACATACAATACCCTTCCCATTTACACTGCTGCCAAGAGCATTTGCTTTTACCCTTCCTGAATCCCTAGGAACTGTAACCGTGGAATAAGCGCCTGCCTAGCAAGCGCAGGGTCCTGAGTTCGATCCCCAGTACCGCCAAAAAAAAAAAAAAAAAAGGAACTGTAACCCACATCTTCTGCCTGGGTCCCTCCGGGCCACTGTCTCCTTAACAACCAGATCACAACGAGGGGGAGACGTGGACTGTGGGGCGGACTGTTGTGAGCCCGAGGCTGTGCACAGACTCGGCACCCCGCAACAGCCCACCAGGAGGCCTCTGCGGGTCTCTGTTGCTGGCTCATTCCCTTGACTCCAGGGGGCGCTGTTGTTTACTACGGGAGCAGGAGCTTTGCGGTGGATTCTTGTACCCTGATTTTCCAAGTCCCCATTTCCTCAGGAGTAGAAACGGACTTTATGAGTCATCTCCGAGGGCTTTGGAGAAGACCACGTGAAATCCAACAGCTGCCTGCATAATCCACTGCGGCCATCGTCAGACCGCAGCACACTGGCTGGATGGAGTGGGTGGACAGGAGCCTCCAGCACCTGCCCACATGAAGATGCGCAGCAGGGAGAGTCCTGGGGGAGGCACTGGAAGCAGAGTGCTCTGCCAGTTCTGCCCAGGGGCTTGAGGAGCTAAGCTACAAGACACAGGAAACACAGGGCACTGGCAAATCTGCCCAAGGCAGAAACACACTTGGGGGATTTGCAGCAAAAGAAGCCAGCGCTCACCTGCAGCCACGCACACTTACAGAGGAGAGGACACTTCAGCCCCCGCCCCTAACTGTGCTCAGTGCTTCAGGGCTGTCTAGCAGGGTGCACAGCCAGTCTTAGTGCTTTCCCTGGCGGCGGGTCCGGAGCAGGCATTACAAGAGGGACGTGGGAAGGGCAGGGTTGTGGGTCATCTGTCACCATACCACACACCCAGTGCAGAGGGCCCCACAGGCACCAGCCTTCCGGACACCACTGCCACTCGCCCTCTGCAGCAGTGCTCTGCCAAGCAGGAAAACACGTCCTCTCATCCACTTGTCCCCGGCTTCCCACACAGGTAGACGGATCAAATTCAACCTCTCCCTTCCTAACATCAAGCCCAATCACCGTTTAATTAGAAGGCAGAAACAGACTCAGAATGGGCGAGCTGAGTGAAGTCACGTTGGTCAGGCATGAATCACTTTTGCCTGCCCAAGCTGATTCACATCTATGAGCTGTACTTTTCCAAGGAGGCAGTGACTGGCAGTGCCCTTTTCATGCACAGAGAAAGAATGACAAGAGAGAAGGGGAGGAGGGGACACCTGGCCTTGGTGGTGGCCAGAGCAGGCTTGCTCCCTCCCCAGACAGTTATCAGGAATTTGCAAGAGAAATCAAGAGAGCAGGAGAATCAGGAAATCTCACCAGCAAGAGAATCCAGAAATTCCTGTTTGATGGTATAGTGCCTCCTTCCAAGAACAGCATGCCTTTAAACCAGTGGGAGAGATATTTACAAAACTTACATCTCTAGATTTCCTTTTTGCCTTTTTTTGCGACAAGGTATCACTATGCATTCAGGTTGGCCTTCAGCTCCCTTTGTACCCCAGACTGGTCTTGAACTAGCATCAATCCTCCCGCCTCAGCCTCCCAAGTGCTGGGATTAAGGCATGCACCATCATGCCTGGCGCACATCTAGATTATGAAACTCAAAAACAGCACAACTTAAAAGATGGGCAAATAAACAAAACATATGCAGTATGTGATAGGGACAAGAAGCACACAATTCTGGGTATGGTGGCGCACATCTGTAATCCCAGCACTTGGGAGGCTGAGGCAGGAGGATCCCCAAAAGTAAGGAAATGAGCACAGAAGGATGTGCTCAACATCAATAGAGTTAAAAAAAGAAAGGCTCTATTTTTGACATGGACCTCTGATAGAAGAATCCCAGGTCTCCCCTCTCCTCTTTGGCCATCTCCAGGGAACTCGATAAGAAAGCCCACACATACCATCTCCCCCACGGAAATTTTAAACCACCCACCTGACTAGCAGGACAAGGGTACCCTATCCAGGCTCTAACCCTGATCACACAAAACACCCCAAACCACCAACCTCTCCCTCACTGCACCCCAGAGCAAACATGAGTCCTTTTCCAGGGTGAATCTTCTGTGAGGTGCAGTATAAGGAATAAACTTTATTTCACATATAAAAGGGGGTGCCTTAGCTGGGTGTGGTGGCTCACGCCTGTAATCCCAGCACTCGGGAGGCTGAGGCAGGAGGACTGTTCTGAGTTCGAGACCAGCCTGGGCTACAAAGTGAGCTCAAAGCCAGCCTGGACTGCATAGCGAGTCCCTGTCTCAAAAAGACCAAGAAAAAAGAGGGTGCCTTACCCAAGGTGGTCACTAGGAGAGGGAAATGAAAGTTTTATAGGTTTTATCTCCTTTATTCCACAAATGTTTATGGGAACACTGTGCCCAGCGCAGTTTTCCATGTAAACAGAGCAGCAAAGACAACCTGTGGTCCTTGTGCTCACAGAGAGTAGTAGAATGGAAACAAAGGCCTGGAGAGGGAAATAACTACCCCAAGATCCGCACGGTAGGTAGCGGAGATTCAAACACAGGCCAGTCTGACGTCATTCTGGGGGAAAGAGAAGAGCACTGGTGGGCACAGAACCCGTCACCATGCTGGGTTTCCTGTTTCGCTGGGGGTCTCTGAGAAGGGCTCTTCCGGAATAGAAGTGTCCCCTATTAAGGGGGCCTTTTCCCTGGGAGAGAACAGGGGAGGGAGGGAGAGAGAAAAGCAGCTGTCAGAAGGTAGAAGGGAGAAGCAGACTTGAACTATCCTGGATGGGAGTGCAGGGCTTGATTCCTCCTCATGTCTGGGCCATGTGGCTGGAAGTTCAGTTTAGGGAATTCTGGGGCTCATGGAGACCCCAACACACACTAGCTGACAACTCATGCCCTACTGACCACTCAGTAAATTTTGTTTTCTCATGTCTGAGAAGTAAAATGCCTCAAATTTTTTTTTCTTGCTATGTTGCCCAGGGTGACTTTGAACTCACAGCAATTTTCCTGCCTCAGTCTCCTGCATGCTGAGATCACTGGCATGCGCCACCATGCCAACATAAAATGCTTCAATTTAGGCTATTCATATGCATTAATATATCGTGGAAGAAATAGTAAGTTTCTCTTTTGAAGGATTTCCTGAATCCAGGTATGGTGATGCACACTTGTAATCCCAGCACTCAGGAGGCTGAGGCAGGAGGATTGCTGTGAGTCTGAGGCCAGCCTGGGCTGTATGGTGAGCTCAAGGTCAGCCTAGACTATAAAACTGAAACACAAAAACCAACAAACAAAGGATTTCCCCCTGCTTTTTCTTTATTTAAAAGCCCACAGATCTTCTAGGAGCATCTGTTTCTTCGATTTTCTGTCCTCACACAGGCTGGGTCTTCCCGTGACCACTGCAACAGTGAGGCCCTCACCCTTTCTCCCTCCAGCCTGGCTGTGGTCTCCGAGTACTGCTCTGCGAGACAGAGCCGTGCCGGGCACACCGAGTCCCTAGGCCACTCAGCTCAGCTCAGCGGGGCCTCCAGCCACTCAGTGACTGTCTGTTCAGCTGTGGTTCCCATACCCATGGCCAACATCCCCCGCAGTGGACGTGCACGAGGCCGCACGGCAAGGCCAAAGGAGGCAGCCCCAGCCACCACGCTGCTCGCCACAGAGTGCGTCGCCCCCCACCGCTAGCCTCACTCTGCACTTTCCGCCCTCTGCCTCCTCCTCCAAGGCTCAGCTCAGCTCAGCTGTCCTCAGCCCTGCCCTGCAGTGCCCACCCCAGCAGCCAGCCCCTCCCCAACTTTCAGATCCCTGGGAGGAGAGGGCTGTGCTGTGTGCCTCCCCTATCATTTGCTCTTTGGGGCTCCTCTAAGGCGTCCTCAAGGTGCACACAAATCGCCTGGGGATATCATAAAGATGCAGCCTTCGGTGCAGTGGGTGTGCAACGAGGTCTGAGAAGCTGCACTTGGCTTCCAGGAAAGCTAAGGCTACTGCTCCATGGGTTCCTCTGTGAGCAGCAAAATTCAGTGACAGTGGTTCTCAGGGGGTCCCCAGACCTGAGCATCTGGGATGCTAAATTAGAAAGGCAAAGGCTTGGGCCCTAACTCACACCCACAGGCTCCATGGCAACCAGCCAGGCAGCAGCTGTGTGTGACTGTGTCTAGGCAAAAGCTTTGGACCTCAGCGGAGGCAGCGGGAGTCTCTGCTTCTCAGTGAGCTTTGCGGGTCCTCAGCTTGAGAATCACCCCTGGACACTTTTCCCTAATGCAGCCACCTTGGCTTGCCAACACCTGCTGAATCGTAACTGAGCGACGAGGCCCAGGAACCTGTATTTTCACCAGTGTGGGAAGCAGGGTGGGCGAGTGCACAGAGAAACGTGAGAGTCCTGGTGCAGTGGGAGGTACATGCCCTGGCACTGGGGTCAGGGAGCCCGAGTCGACACCCTGGATTGAGCATTTGCTGTGTGCTGGGGCCGTCTTCCCTGGGTAAGGAGGACTCTACTGCCACCTGGGATCTGCTATGGGGTATAATTAAAACAGTGCTCACAAAGCACCTGACTCACCCTCACTCTCACGCCTACCTTTGCTCTGCTGAATGAAGCCTCCCCTGGGGGAGTCAGGAGAGGAAACCCAGGGGAGCTGGTGTAGAAAAGGCCTCACTGGCCCAGGCCAGGGGGCGAACCTAGGACACACACACTGCAGGGGGCTCTTCGTTATCACTGAAAACTCCAAAGGTTCCCATCACCAGTCTAGGTCCTGGCTGCTCTGCTACCCTGCCAGGTCTCAGCCCCGTGAGGGAGCCTGAGATGCAGACTCTCAGGGCTCCCCAGATCTACCTTTTTGCTTTGCTGTTTATTTATTTATTTATTTATTTATTTACTTGTGGTACTGGGGATTGAACTCAGGGCCTTGCGCCTGCTAGGCAGGTGCTCTACCACTGAGCTATAGTCCAAGCCCTGTTTTGTTTTCTAAGACAGGGTCTTTCTACTTAGCCCAGGCTGGTCTTGAGCTTGCTAAGTAGCCCAGGCTGGCATCCAACACGTGATCCTTCTGCCTCAGCCTCCCCAGTGATGAGATTACAGGTGTGTGCCACCATACCCAGCCAACCTACCAAATCTGATGCACACTGAACCTCTGCATATCCTAGGCAGAACTGCACCCAAAGCTCACAGAAACACTTGCCTCTTTAATACACCCCTTAGGCTACAGTAGGTGTAAGCAGCGCACTGCCATTGGAAGGCACAGAGACCAACATACTCACCCTCACACTCCGAAGATGAAGCAGAAACTGATCCCTTAAAACCTACCTAGGCATCTCTGATCCTTTGAGGCTGAGGAACTTTCTGCTGTTTCACTTACCTGCTGTCACAGTCCACCCTGCCCTGATATTATGGGGCATCTAGGAGTGAGGCAGCGGGCATGAGAAGCAAACCCACTGCTACTGTATTAAAGCCTGCGTCCCCCAGAATCCAGAGGGTGACGCATTCCCCAGTGCGTGATGCCAGGAGGTGATTAGGTTGCATGAGCAGACACTGTGAGCTCACATTAGTGTTGTGTCTAAGGGGCCGGAAGGCACTTGCTACCCCTCTTTGCCCTGTGCCACAGGAAGGCATGGCTGGAGAGAGTCACCTCTGTGGTAGTGAGCTTCACCAGACAGTCTGCCTGTACCTGCTCTCAGACTTCCCAGCCTCCTGAACTGGGGGTGATGCCATTTGTTGCTTATAAATTTCTAGTCCCAGGCACTTTGTTATAGTAGCACAGACTGACTAAGGTACCCAACACAACCTGTTTGCAGGGGACTCCTTGTTCCCTGAGATCGTTCAAGACTCCAGAAGCCCTGATCATCACCTTGACAGTACTACCCATCCTTAGAAGACAGGACATAGAAGTACAAAGAAACAAGCCAGCCTCCTCACACAGTGCCAGCAGAGGTCTGGGAGCCCTGGGAGGAGAGTCTGGAGACAGGCCTCTGCCAAACAAAGGCCCAAAGTCTCAATCTGCTCCACTGTCTGCTGGCACAGCTGATATGCCTGTCATGGTGCCTGCCACAGATCGTGCCCTTTCTGGCTAATACTTCTGAGCCCCTTCTCAGAAAACAGGGCTGGGTGCCATGTGTTCCTTGTGGAGAAGCAGCTCCTAACGGGACTATCACGGTGAGCTGGCCAACAAGGACAAGGCAGGATAGCCAAGCCTATCAGAGTGGCTCCCTCCAAGCCAGGCATGGTGGCATGTACCTATAACCCCAGATTCTCAGGAGGCTGAGGCAGGATGATTGATTAAGCCCCGGAGTTTGAGGCCAGCTGGGTAACAAAGCAAGACCTCATCTCAAAAGGAGCACATGGCTGCTCCCTCCAGACAGGAGAGAGGGGGCTCTGGCCAGGTCATAACAAGAGGAGCATGAGGCAACAAGCTATGCAGGGGGAGGAGGGCGGTTAAAGGTGCTGGGCATGCTGGCTGGGGCTGGGGGCTCGGTCCTGGCCCTGCTGTCCATCCACACAGGGCCCCCTGGGTGTCCTCGTGGTGCACACTCCTTTTCTTAGTGACACCTGGGAGCCCCTTAGCACTGCCTGAAGAGTCCAGCCTGTGACTGCCGCTGCTACCTAATGGCTCCAGAGCAGGTGGGAAGATGCTTCAAGGACAGGGCAGGGAGGAGGACTTCAGAAACAACCATCTCCGCTCCTGTGCTTTGTCTCCCAGCCCCACTAACATACCTAAGTTCAGAGAACCGGTTTTGTGCTTGACCAAATTGATTGCTGATTTTAACATTTCTGCCTCTGTCTAAGCACAGTGCCAGGCATAAAACAGAAACCCCACAAATGGAATCCCCCATCCCAGGGAGCCTACAGCTCAGGAGCAGGGATGTGTTTCCTGCCATCTGAACACCTCACAGACACAAGCAAGAAAAACTCCCTAGATAAGCAACAGGGCCAGGTCCCAATAATGCCCGTGTACCTTCGGCCTGAGGCAGCCCCCGACCACCTGCTCTTTGTGCTGTGCCCCAGCTGCACGGCTTCTCCTAGTCCGGCAGCAACGCCCAGTGACTGCCAGGCCATAATTGGAGTCCTGGAGCACAGTGACAGCACTGCCAGCAGAGAACCGGAAGGACGATCAAGGCCCACCACTGGGCCCTGAGGTCCTTAGGAGAGGCCTGAAGGAGCTTGTTACCCCTTCTGCCCCTGCCATAGGAAGATGCAGACAGAGCCACACTGTAGAGGAGAGGGAGCCCTCTCCAGACACCAAATTTGCCGGCACCTTGATCTCAGGCCGCCCAGCCTCCCAAGCTGTGAGGGGAGGCAGCTGGTACTGAGCTGGGTCTGAAGATATCCTGCCCTGGGCAGACAAATAGGAAAGTGCTTACTGCCCCCTACTCAGGCAGCGGAGGTGCTGGGAAGACCGGAAAGAAGGCAACGGGCCTATGGGGTGAAAGAACGCTCCTTTCCCTCGCCTTCTGCCTCCAAAGCCCTAGAAAGCAACCGGAAGTGCAGCTTGACAGACATACAAGGACATGGGAGGTCAGAGCTTGGCTCCAATCCAGTCACCTCCAATCCGGCCTTTATCCCAAATTAATTACCTGTGTCCTGGGAACACCAGTTAGCCTCTCCTGCCTCCGCTTCCTCACTGTTGGCAGGTGGTGATCACTGAAATGTTAGCTAAAGGCTGTCACTCTCCTTGGGGTAGGGGAGAGTGGGGGCCGAAACTCTCAGCCCCGGGGAGAGAAGGAGCTCTAGGAGGTGGAAGGGACTCCTGACAGGGAGAGGAGGGAAAGTGGGCAGAGAGCTGAGGCCAAAAGCAGGCACCAAGCGGAGTGTTCCATTAAAAACTGAAAATGCCATCCACTGGGGAGCTAACGGCTACAGCCTACGTCCTGACAGAGCTACCATGTGTAGGACCTCATGGGTTAATGTCAGGTGCCAGCTCACCACCCACCAAGTGAATGCCACCCACACGCCTCAGGGGAAACAGGGCTTCCTCTGCGTGCCAAATATTATCACCACGATCGACCACAGCCCAGAGGACCATGGGCGTGACCTGAGCCTTTTCATTAGCAATGTGACTCCACAACAAGGAACAATTTAATACAACTGAAACCCAAGGCAGACACCCAATCTCTGGGGCAACAGTGGCTCCAGTTACCAAGTGCCAGTCCCAGGAATGCCCCCAGCCTCCCCCTCAAGGGAGACCGGCACACGCTGGATACAGGGAGTTTCTGTGGGGTATGGCAGGAGGTCACCCCTGAGCAACCCCAGACAAGGTTCAGGCAAAAGCAGACCGGGCAGGGGTGGCCATCTGATTCTGCACCCAAATAAGGCATCACAGTAATCCCCCTCCCCAAACCATCTCTGGGCAAAGTATCTCTCTGGTTCTTAATAATGCTATTGTCCCTAAGTGAGGGACCCGGGAGGAGCAGAGCAGGAAAGAGAACATAGGGGAGCACAGAGACGAAGCTCAGGAGGGAAGGCAAAGGGTCCTGGCCCACAGCCATCCCTCACAGCAACGGGGCCCAGGGAGAGGTCAAGGACATTCTGTCCACACCTGCCACTGGCCACCTCCCTCTGCCTTCTGCCAGGTGACGCTTGGCCTCATTGTCTGCTGCGCTTCATGCTGACCTTCCCCTCTGTGGGACTAAGTGTTCCTCCCTTCTGGGGAAAGGTGCACCATAGCTCTCAGGGCAAATGCATTAGTCAGCGCCACACTATCTTGCTCCCCGAGTGACAAAAAACAGAAATATATAGAAAGGGGCCCTAATCCCAACAGGCAGAATCTTGATCCTCTGGCTCAGCCAAGACCGTGTTTTGACCTTGAGAGTACTGGGTCAAAAACTTGGATTCAGATGTCCAACCACAGCAGTTCTGGAGGTTTCACACTGTTACTCCAGCCCCCTCTTTCAAAACTCAAATAGAGGACTGGGGATATAGCTCAGTAGCACAAGCACCTGCCTGGCAAGCACAAGGTCCTGAGTTGGATTTCCAGTACCAAAAATACAGACATAAATAAATAAATTGATGGGCAAAACTCAGATGCACGTGCCCATACGCGCACACACACACACACACACACACACACACACATATGCACATAGGCATGCATACACCCTCCACACAGAAGGGCCATGGTGGAAGGGAACCAGCACCACTCTGGAGACCATCACCATCACACAAAAAATCTGGAAGGGGCAGTCTACAAATACAAGACCCAGAAGCCCAGGGCTGTTATCAAATGGAAGCATTTCTCAGTCTGGCTGTTATCAAATGGAAGCATTTCTCAGTCTAACAGTGACCCTCAGGAGGCTGGAAGTACCACATGGCCCAGGGCTGGAGCCCCAGAAACTCCTTCCTCAGAGCACCCTGCTTGAGGAGGTGGTCCTGCAGGGAAGCCTGGCTGAACTGAGAGGCATTATCCAACCCATGAGACACCCACCCCTCATCTCTGCACCTGTCAGAAGACCCGTCCACAGGGGAGCACGGGAGCCACTGTCTTCCTCCCTGAGTCTGAGCTTATGGCATGTGTCTGAGCAGAAGAGCTATAAGCCATCAAGAACAGTTCACTCTAGAAGTCTCCCCTCCTCTCTGTCCCAACCACACGCCTGGCATAGTGAGTTTCTCATTGTCCTATGAACCCCAAGAAACCACTGCTACCTGCGACGCCTGGGGTGGGGCAAAGTCCTCCATGAATGTGCATTCAGCCATTCATTCATTCACTCACTCACTCACTGAATGCTTACTGTATGCCAGGAATTAAGCTAGGTTCTCCAAGGCAAGCCGTGAACAACAGAAACAGGCCAGGCTTGTCTTCACAGAGCTTCTACTCTGGGAGCCAGATAGTAAACTATTACATCATCTCAGAGGGCAACAGGGTTAAGAAGCAAAAGCAGGATGAGGGAGCAGAAAGTGAAGAGAATGTGCAAGACACTTTAGTGCTGCATAGAGCAGGTATGTTAAAGGAGTGGCAGGGAGGGGGCAGCAAGAGACCTAAAGGACTAGGGCCCCAGGCAAAGGAAGCAGCAAGCATCCGCAGGCAGGGACACCTTTCAGGCAAAGCCAGTCCTCTACTACAAAAGGGGTGGCAAAGCCCCTGTCTTGTCTTAGGTCTCACAGGGACCTGCAAACAGGCACACAGGTGTGTGCACATGTACTGTATGGGGGCCCTAACCTGAAGAACACGCCAAAAAATTTCTTGAACACCAGAAAGGCCAACTTTGAAGCTCCTCGTCCAACTTCCTGATGAGATCTCTACATACACAACAGAGCCTGTCCCTGTGCACAGTGGACACTCAGCAAACACTGCTTCCTTTCCCTCGCTCTTCCTTCTGCCTCATGCGCAGACCTCTGTGGTGCCTCTGTGCAGTGTGCGGTGTGCTCAGCTACCCTCGAGCCTGGTGCTGGGTGCTCACGGGGCACTGCGAAGGTGGCCAACACTGGCCAGTCTACTGGCCATTCCCCACTCCCACCTCTTTCGCCTGGGCCTGCCTCTCCACTGGAAGCTCAGGGAAGAAGACACTGGGGCTTGGAGCCCCAGCAGCAAACATCTAGGAAGGGACTGGGCCTCTAGATGCATCTGCACTTGCACAGAAGCAGCATAGTGAACTCCTAGCAAGGGCCGACCTCAACTGAACCTGCTATGACCATGGTGTGGCTACCACTACCTGGTCCTGGCCTCAGCAGCAGCCCCAACTGGTGAGAGGATCGAGGGGGAGGATGTGTGTCTCCCCTGACCCTTGTTCCTCGGGGATCCTACTCAGCCTTCAGGACCCCACCCAAGTTCCCTACCTCTGCAAAGCTCCCAGGAGGGACTTACTCCTGTGATTGCAAAGCATCTGACACCCATTTTGCATAATACTCTGTTTGCTCGCAAGCCTGACTCGCGAGTACACTATGAGCTTCCAGAGGACAAAGCAGCAGCACCTTCATGTCCTGTTCTCACTGCTTGGCAGAAGGCAGATCACTACATATTATTCAGTGAAGTTGAACCCATGACAGAAAAAAATGAATGAGTGAGTGAATCAGTGAGCGAACGAATGAAGCCAGTACACACCAGCAGCTTGACAGCAGCAAAGGAAAAACTTTAATCAGGGAAGAGAGTCAACACCTGGCCTTCCTGGTAAACCAGAGTTCTCACTGAATCTACATCCAAATGGTAACAGGAGGCAACCTCAGGGCCCTCTCGAGGTCCCTGGGGCCCTGGCTCACAGTGTAAGGGTGTGTAAAGGAAGCAGGGCCCTCCCAGGGTAGGGCACACATCCTCTCCCCGGTGGCGCATGGGAGAAAGGCTCCACCTGGCAACCCTTGGGCAGTGGCCGCCTGGAGAAACTGGAGGGGAGACGATGGCTCCAGTCTGAGGGGTCATCAGCTCCCTGTGAGCCATGGTTTTCCCCTGCTCGGTGGAGGAACTAAATGTCCAGGAAGCCCTCGCCTCCTTGCAAAGCTCACTGACCAGGCAGAAGGGCCAAGGAGAGGTCAGTGGCCCACAAAGAAAACTGGCAGTTTTACAGGGCAACGGGAACAAATATTAGATTACAGAAGGAGGCATTCTGAGAAGAGCTGGTGATCAGGGTAGAAGGGTAATGGCCCAATATCAACTTTCATGTTGTAAAGCTCCACATCAAGCTGCCCGGGAAGGGGGAGGAGGAAGGAATGCAAAGCAGGGAGCTCAGCGAGAGCGGAAGGAAACAAGCCTGAAAGCAGCGAGGAATCTGCAGATCCGGGAAGGTGTGCGGACGCACAGACCAGCCGAAACTCTCGTTTCCAGAGGCCACTTCTTTGGGGAAGAGGGTGGGAGGCCGCGGCTGTGCGGCTGTGAAGAGGAGGAATATGGAAGCGGGGGCTGGAGGCTGGGTGACACCTTGCAAGGGGTCCCAGGCTTGAAACAGAGCCACCTCTGTCCTCCCAGAGCACCCTACTCCTCTCCACCTCCCCACCGGGTCACTCTTCCTCCTCAGATACCGGATGGCCAGGGCCAGCCCCGACACATGGGGGGTTTCCAGTAAGTAGTGCTGAACCCAGGAGTGCTGGGCAGGATGACCTCACAGCCTGTTGCTGACAGCACATAGGTCTCTGCTACATTCTCCCCAGTTAAGAATAATAAATACAGTGACGCCAGCTACCTTTTTATTGAGAGCTCTGATAAGTGCTTTTTATCCATTAGCTTCTGTAATCTTCCCAACAGCCATTAAGAAAGAGCCTGTTACTGTCTTCAATTGAGAGATTCAGAATTTAGCACAAAGGTGTTAAATGAATGCAGGTCACTGAGCCAGTAGAGACCAAGAGAATGTGTCCTTCCCACTGGGCTCTCTCTGTCCTGCTCAGGGCTTCCCTCACCAGGGCTCACCTGGCTTCCTGTCCACTGGGGGACAGGATGGGAAGAGCCCAGCTGCTGAGAGCTGCCCTGCAGCAGAGCACAGAACCAGCCCTCAGCTTCCCACCGTGTCCCCTGCATTTGTACATAGTTCCTCAGGTCTCAGGGATCCTCAGATCCCAGGGCCACGGTGCCTGCGTGTGCACCCCAACGCCTGTTAGGTCACTCCGTCCTAGGCTCAGCTCTAGCCCCTGGCCCCTCCCTTCCCTCTCCCTCAGTCACTCTGCCCGGCCAGCGCCTCAGGCAGCTGGAACGGTTCTGGCAGCACTTCCAGAGCAAGGTGAGACTGCAGCAGCTCACCCAGCTGAGAAAGCAGCCTGAGGCTACGGTGGTCCAACCAGTCCAACCAGAAAGTCACAGCCACGGCAGATTCCTCTCCCAAAAAGGGAGCAGCCTAAGGGTGGCTTTTCAAACAAAAGGTCCAGAGCCTGTGTGAGGTCTACTCAGGGGAAACAAAGGATGAGAAAACCAACTCCTGGACAGTCCTTTCTTCAGCTTGCATGAGTGGCTTCCAGGCCACTCGGGGCCACCATGCAGAAAGGGCATCTTCCTGAGCAGATAGCGCAGGCCGGAGGAGCCCCTTTGGCCACTTGCCAGGCTTGAGCCCCTTCCCTCACCTGAAAGGAAATCCGAGCTGGTGGTTACTGGAGGTTGGCCCTGGTACCACCAGGTAGGGTGCGAGGGGCAGGAGGAGCTGACTAAGAGGTTCCTCAAGCTGGGATGCAGAGCTGCACAACCCATAACCCCCTCCACCACCACCGAGCTTCAAGTCTTAACCTCCTCTTTCACCCAGCCCCAAGAGTACCCTTCTCAAAAACCTTTCAGCCCCTGCTAGGCCCGTTTCCCACCAGAGGCCCTCGGTGCCTCGGTGCCTCGGTGCCTCTGCCAATGGCTCGACCTTCACTCTTTAGCAATTTAACAACAGACATGGAGATGGTATGGGCCTGCCCTGGAGGGGGGCAAGAAGAACAAAGAAGGATAAGACTGGTTCTCATCCCCAAGGCAACTATCACGTGGGAGACAGATAAGCAGAGGAACCTTGTCTTCTCCTTTGAAAACTCCCTCCTGGCGCAGCCAGACTGCCCCAGGTACCCACTACTCCACACCTCCATTCTCTGCTCACGGCTGTTCATCTGTGCCCCGAGCACAGGTAGCCCGCACTGGAGGGCCCGGCCTCAGCCTTCCCAGCTGGCCGGCTGGATTTCACAAGGGCCTCTCTCCTCCAATCTCCGGAAGCACTAGCACTCATCTCCCTGTGGTACCCATCAGCACTCCCTGGCTACTTCAGGGCAGATCTTCCATGTTTACCATGGACGACTGCCATGAGACCTTTCAAGAGCCCTTCATTAAGAGGAGCAGTAATGACTGACCCTTTATACTAAAGAGTGCTTCACCAAGTGCTTCTGATTATTATCTCCTTTGGCAATAGTTTTTTGGGTTTTTTTGCACGTGTTTTGCTTCCCCAACTAGAAAGCGTCTGTGGGCAGGAAAAGTTGGACTGCAATATGTCTCTACCATGCCTGGACTGGTGCTTTGTAGAATGCTTAATTACTGTAACAGGCAAGGTTGTCTTGTCAGGAAAAAGCTGTACGCAGAGAACTGAAGGCTCTGACCTCCTCCTCTGTACCAGCTTCGGGAGAAAGGAACACCCACACGGGCACAAACCCAGCTGCAGGGCCACCTTCCCACCTTCCAGCCAGAAAGATGGAGGAGGGACAGTCAGTGCCATTGTCTACCTGCAAGATCTCCTCACTTCTCCCCAGCAGGCTCTTCTACAAAATGTCACAGCAAGCACAGTACACGGCAAGTCACACAAGAGAGCCAGCCTAGATGACATCCGCACGAGCCAAGAACCTGAATTTTGTCTTGGCAGAAACTGTCGAGCTGCCCTGTCTTCCCCTTTCCCACACAAAAGAGACACCTCCATGGAGCGCAGCCTAGATTGGCACCTAGACTGGCACCCAGCACGGTGAAAGACTGTTTGGACACAAGTGGATGGAACCTCCCAGGGCGAGTAGACAGGGCACGTGTTTTTCAGGGAACAGATACAAGAAGGAATATGGCTTGGCCACTCCCATGTTCCTTGGCTCCTAGCTGCCCTTCCACCTCCTCAGAAAAGTTTCCAAGTCACCTAAGGAAAAAGCTTCTCTTACTCATCCAACTCTTTTCCTTAAGTTTTAGTTCATGCTGAGAAACAGCCAAGATGAGGGAGGGTCGCAAGCCCTTACTAAGCTTTAAATAAGAAAGTACTTAGGAAACCCATTGGGGCAGATTTATGCTGGCATGAAGAAAGGCGGTTTCCTTCTTCCACAGAACTCAAACCTCTAAGGCCTCCTCTGTGCCCCGTGGATAGGGAGACCTGGCAATCGGCGGAGAAAGAATTCCGAGAACGGTCCTCAGGTTTCCTGCCAGCACACCCAGGGCCTGAGTGGGAGCGGGCGCTGGCGCTGCACCTTGCCCAGCTTCTGAGTGGTCTGCCCAGAGGGATTCTGGGCAAGTTCCTGGCTTATCTCTCACTCACCTTTGGCAGGAAGAAGGCATCTAAGAAGGGAGACTACAGGGTAAAGAGACCAGAAGGGTTAGTGATTAGCTCCCTGGGGCGAGGGACCCTCAGAAGATCTACCCCAGTATTTCTGAAGCAGAGGCTCCCTCACCCATCTGCTGAGAGGGTGGGACATTATCTCCTAGGGGAGGCCAACTCCCCAGACACTAGGATGGCATCTTATGGGCATCTGCAGTAACGGGGAGCAAAGCTCTCAAAGAGAAGAGGCAGGTCAGCCCTGGGACTTGGGACGTGGCCCGGAATCCAGAGCGCACAGGACTGCTCTTCAGGAAAAGGCCAGGGCCCCAGGCAGCCCACAGTTCTCTGCGAGGAGGAGCTCGACAGTTCCTGGCACCAGGCTCACATCAAAAATAGTCACTGCCAGGTGCAGAGAGTGGTAACCTGTTGACCTTTGTCCCCAAGCCTACAACCTGTCCTCATCCTCCATCTGGTCCCTCCGACACTCCCTGGCTCCCTCCCAAGCCTTTCCCCAACACCTGTCTCTTCCCTGAGCCCTCCCCAGGGGCGCACAGCCCCCTCCTGCCCAAAGCTCGGCCCCTGGGTCCCCCCTCTCTGCCTGCAGCGTCTGTCACAAGGCTCTGCTCCCCTGCGTCGTCCACTCTTGGCAAGGTGTGTGTGCTGGGGGAGCAGGGAGAGGACTCCTCCCGAGGAGGCTGAGAGCTGGACCCCTCCCGGGGCCGAGGGGCTTCTAGGAGAGCGGTGCAATGGGATGACCCCCAGATGCCGGGCCAGAGAGGCTGCTCCGCTGCTGGCCAAGGTGGAACCGGCTACGTGCGGCCAGAAGCCACTCATTCAGGCTTCCCTCGAGAGGGGGCTTTCAGGACCCAGGAGCAAGAGAGTCACCCCGAGGGGAGGCCACAGGTCTACTCCCGGAATCGGTGACCCCTCACAGCACCTCCTGGACGCCCTAGGCCTCGTCCCCTTCACCGCGGCCCGGTCGGAGAGGCAGACCCGGCGGCTGCGGGTCAGGGCAGCATCCCGACCTCCCCCGCCTCCTCAGTCTCCCCAGACAGACGCTCCGCCACCTGCCGTCCCCCTCTCGGCACCGCGACTTCTGGGCGTCTTCGCCTTCTTCCATGGGTCCCACCTTGTGGCTAACCCCCGCCCGGCGCCCGGGAAATGCCCTCCTCATCCGGCTCCACGCTGGGTCACCCCGAGCCGGGGACCCCTAGACCGCCCGCACCTGCCCTCCCTCTCCGCGCGGGCTGCGGGCGGCCTCGCCGGGCGTGCTGGGGACCCCGCCCCGCGCCCCAGCCGGAGGGCAGCAGGAGGGCGCCCCGCGCCGCAGGTCCCGCGCCCGCCCCCGCGCCCACGCCGGCCGCCGCCCTCACCGATGGTGGAGATGTGCGAGGAGTGGAACTCGTTGTCGGTGAAGCGGCACAGCAGGCAGGTCTTGCCCACGCCGGAGTCCCCGATCAGCAGCAGCCGGAAGAGCACGTCGTACTGCTTCGCCATGGCTGGGCCGCGGGGCCGGGGCGGGCGGCGCGCGCTCAGCCCCGCTCGGCGGCGGCCATGGCGCGCGGGGGCGCGCGAGGCGGGGGCGCGCGGGGCGCGGCCGGGGGAGCGCGCGACCCTTCCCGCCCCGTCCTCGCAGCCGCGGGGAAGGGGCCGAGCGGGGCCGGGCGGCGCGGGGCTGAAGGTGGGGCGTGGGGCGGACCCGGCTCCCGCGCTGCGTCCTCCGCCGAGCCGGCCCCGGGTCCCCGCGCTCCTGCGCGAAGCCCACCCACCGCGCCCCACGCCGGGCCTCGTAGCTCCGCCCCACCTGGGCCCGGGCCGAGCGTCCTCACCTGCGCTGCCCCTGCCCTGCAAGGCCTGGATCAAGATCTGAATGGAAGCCCCGCGCTTTCTAGAATCCTCCCGCGCTGCCGTCGGCCTCCCCAGAGCGCCGGGACTGGTGACGCCCACCCCGGCACCATTTTTTGTCATTAAACGCGGTGTGTGTTGTGGGGAGCGATGTCCACTGATCTCGCTCACCAAGGTGAAAAGATAGATGACCATGAAAACATTTTCAAAGGCGAAATCCTTCAGAGCAGTTTGGGGCGCGAGTCTGCTTCGGATCCGAGTTGTTCAGGGTTGGTTCTTGGGATGCTAACGCGTTATTCCCAGCTACTTAACATTTCTGATGTGGCGCACACCAGCGGCGCAGGAATGAATGGGCCTCCCTAGAGACCCAATTTGCTGTCGCGGGGATGTGTCGGCACTGGAGAGGAGGAAATAACTCTCTGGAGCTGAGAAGATTCCCCATTCCTAAGCAGAAGTGTTGGGGAGAGCTAGTCTTCCCACTGGACCTTTAAAAAGCAGTGAAAATGTGTGTATGTCTGTCCGTCTCGCAGGCTGGATATTAGATGGCACATGTTTTTATTTTTCAGGAGTACGTCAAGAAAAGCAGTGAGTCCATTTGCTTGACTTGGAAGGCAAAGCGTCTAAATTTATGTTAAAGAGGAGGAAAACCCTCCTGTTTCGATTACACCAGAAGCTAAAGAAGCTGATCCTGTGGGTTCCATCAAGACTTCGCACTGGGCTTCTGCTGGGTTTCAGGCACATGCTGAGGCTCTGAGTTAGGCTCACTCGGGGTTGTCCTGGATCTACTGCTTGACAGTTGTGCGACCTTGAGCTCACTACCTAAATCCTCTGAGCCTCAGTTTCAACTCAGTATATATGTATATATATAATTTTTTTTGTCTTTTTGAGACAGGGTCTTGCTATGCAGTTCAAGCTGGGCTTGAGCTCACTTTGTAGCCTGGGTGGTCTCGAACTCGCAACAATCCTCCTGCTTCAGCCTCACGGGTGCTGGGATTACAGGCGTGCGCCACCACGCCCAGCTCAAAATAGAGATATTTAAACCAGTCTGTAAGCCTAGCATTTTGGGAGGCTGAAGTGGGAGGCTAGCAAATTCAAGCCCAGCCTTGGTAACCTAGCAACGAAGTGAGACACTGTCTCAATATAAAAAATAAAAAAGAGCTGGGGATGTAGTTCTCCATGAAGGCCCTGGGTGCAGTTAGCTGCCAGTACTACAGGGGGAAAAAAGATATTCAAGGTACCAACCTTATAAGGTTGTTGGAAAGATGAAAGAAGACAATGTGTGGAGAGGACTTTAGCATATCACTTTTTTGGGGGGGAGGGTACCGAGGATCAAACTCAGGACCTGACTATTGCCAGGCAGGCGCTTGGCCACTAAGCTATATCCCCAGCCCATCACTTTATTTTATTTTATTTATTTATTTATTTATTTTAAAGACAAAAGAATGGAGACATATGAACCAGAACAAGCCATAAACAATACCGAAAATACAAAGTTATACAGAATATAGTAGGGAATTAGCACTGGATGTTGTACTACATAATGTTATCTTCACATTAGTTATCACACAAACATCAAAGGAAGTACCAAATTACAGAGAAGACAGCAGGGAACCAGCACCGGATGCTGTATAATATAAAGTTATCTTTACTTCTGTTAATACAAAAACAATTGAGGAAATACAAAATTATAGAGAACATAGAAAGGAATTAGCTCTGGATGCTGTCCTACATAATGTTACCTTCACCTTTGTTACTCAGTTACACAGATGATGGCCCATTTGATCATTCAATTTTCTCCTCCCTCATCTCCATTGCCCTACCACTCAATCAGTCACCTTCCCTGTGATGATAACTGTACTCCTGGGTTTATCTGTACCCCTGGACACTCGCCTTGGGAAGAGATATAGCTGCATCAGACTATACTATAGCATACATGGGTGTATACAAACTGCCATGGTTGGAGGTGAAAAAGCACCTATGCTCACAGCGGACCGCCTGGCTCTTCCCTGTCGCCATGCTATGGGTGGGGGTGAGTCCAGTCCGTGGGGCGCCCTCAGTGGGGCGCACAGCAGAGCAGCCACTGGGCACGCACCCCCATCGGGGCACCCTTGGTGACCTGTTTGGCTCTGTCCCATTGCCTCGATGCCAGAGGCCCTTTCTTCTCCTCCTCCCTCCTCCTGATCTCCAGTATTACTGTTCCCTACCCCTTGCAGCTGGGCATTGGATGAACTTACGATGCTTGGTATAAGGGCTTGAAATCTCCCCGGCCCATTCTCACTGTGTTAGTTTGGGGTATGAACTGAGTTTAAAGATTAGTTCTAGAATAGAGTTGGAGGATTTTCTCGGGTCTGCTGTATAGAGTATGTTGTTGTTTTTCAGACTCCTGGTCTGCTGTGCCTCATCCAATTTGTTGCTATGGGTTCACGCAAGGTCCACATGTGTAAGCTGTAAGGAGACCCTCTTGGTGCTCACATTAATAGTTTGGGGTGAGTCCTGAAGATCACGGATTCGTCCCATTGCTGCCAGGAACAGGCAGTGCTTGCTCAAACCGCCAAGACTCAAGGTGCTCCCAGAGAGAGTTCAGGGTGGGAGCTGAGTCCTGGCAACCCAGCTCATGCTTCCTGCCTGATGCTGGAGTGAGAAAGGCGTGGAGTCACACGATGCACCTCCATCTGCACCTCCCTCCCATTGTGGTACTGGAGCCCCCATCCACTCCTCGGCCAGATCCCTGGGAGCCGCTGTGGCTCTCCGCCGAGGTTCCCCACTGCTCTCTGCCGGTAGCTGCTCACCCAGCAGAGAGGCAGGGGACCACCGCCTTGAGGCAGGCACAGAGCCAGGCGTGGTGGGCTGTGTACTAGTTGCATTGATTCTCTCCAGGCACTGATTAGGGAGGTTGCCACAGGGTGGGGACTCTGCCCCAGTGGCTGTCATAACTTCTCATCCTCACACTGGGTTCAACAAGTGCTTCTGACCGCCATTGCCTCTTTTCCTGGCTGCACCCTCCCTGCTCCAGCTCTGGACCAGCTCTCGGAACTCCGTTCTCCCCTGGCCGAGTCGGGAGGCTTCCGTGAGCGTGGGTCTCCGAAGTTAAGCTCTTTCCTTTCTGTCCTTCACATGTTGCTGTGTTCCTATATTCCTTTGTCTGAGTGGCATTCCTCTGGGAGGTTCTCTCTCTGCTGCCTACCGAGTTGCCATCTTGAAGTCCTCTCGTAAAATTTATTTCGTTATTTGTTTCTTTCTAATGAATTGACCATTACATTTCTAAAGTTCTGAAATGGCCAAAAGACCATAGAAAGATACCACTTTAGGCTTGAAACCAACAGCTTCAGAAAACTGCTGGCCTTGATTCAGGGCCACACATCACTTTAGTTTAGACAGCTAAGTTAGGGCAAAATATTGTAGGCAGTCAGACAGGACTGGGCCCTCGGGAGAGTCAGTACAGATGAGAGCACATCACAACCGTGGCTGGAGGCACATCTGTCCAAGGCCAAGCCTCAGGATAAAGAGAAAATGACCAAGCCTACATGCTTCCCCAAGGGATAAGCAATAAGCTGAAGATTATATATAATTGGCATCACTGGGTCCAATAAAGTCTAGGTAGACATCAGCCACCCAGGTGGGTGACCAGGATCTCCCTTTTAAGGGTCTTGTTTCCATGTTCACTGCTTCCCATCAGATCAATATTACCTAAGTGGCTGTGCTTGTAATCGTACTGGTTGATCACTGTTTGCACCCATGCCATACCCACCTTGTGATTTTGCTCTATAAAATTTCCTCTGTGAAGTGGGATCTGCAGCAACCTACTTTTGGTTCCTCTCCTGTCTCTCAGGAGCTCTCTCTCAATAAATTTTTCCTATTGTTAACTTCCATTGTTCCTGAAAATTCATTCTTCGATTTTGGGGAAGCACAAACTCACCATATCTGACATCCACAGGTTGGGAGCTAGATGATTTCCCCTATATCAACTTGACACTGTACTCAGTAAATGTAAGGTGCAGAAAACACCCTCTAATGTTTCCGCTCTGGCTGCGAAACTACCCCGCAGATGAACCTTCGAAGGTTGTTTTATTTTCCTAAACTGAGACCCAGCATGCTTCCTCCCATCTACCACTGCATGAAGTATAGGACCCAGGGTAACATCCCGACCCCTTTTGGGGTCGCAATGATCAACTCTGTAATGGTAGGTGTGCTTTACAGGTTTCTTTTTTGGGGGACAATAGTGGCTGAAGGGAAAAGCCAGTGGGCATTTTCCTAGAGTTGCAATCCTTACCTGAATTCTTCTGTGCCCCGTAGTTATGAAGCCCATCAAATGTGTTTACTGTACAAAACATTCCAGATCAAGGGGTGATCAGCCTCTCAAATAGGAAACCTTTTGCAAACACAAGACGGCCCAGTGACCGCAGACTCAAAGCCCATCCTGAGAACAGCAGGCCCTTAACATCCAAATTTCCTTGAACACCTAGAAATCCTTACTCTGTAGGAAAGCTCCTTCTGGTACTTCAGAGGCAACGGCCCCTCTCAGGTCATTATCTTAAATAAAGATAATGACCTTTCTTTCTTGCTACAATCTTTCTTTCTCCTTTTAGTTCTTACAGTGGCTCTCTACTTGCTTCTGTCAGAGGAGCAGAAAGAAGGATCCAGCTTAGGTGGATGCTTCAGCCCAAGAGGGAACATAACTTTGATAGAAATGGCTTTCCCTGGGCAACATAGAAAAGGAAATGAGGAATTCCCTGAATAAATCCAGAGGGAAGATGCACATACTCATTTAAAACGAAGGCCCTGGTGTGATAACACATGCCTGTAATCCCAGCACTTGGGAGGCTGAGGCAGGAGGATTGCTGCAAGTTGGAGGCCAGCCTGCGCTACACAGTGAGCCCCTGTCTCAAAAAAAAAAAAAAAAAAAGTTAAAAGTAAGAGTTCTTCATCATACTGGAGTGATTTCAAATTCAATAGCTTACCTTGATTTTAGTAATGCATGTCTGCAATGCTAGCACTCAAGGGCCACCTGGGTTACACAGCAATTTAAGGTCTTCATGAGCTGCATAGTGAGACCTTGTCTCAAAAACAAACCAACCAACCAAGAGGTTGGGGGATGGAATAGGAGTGCAAGGTTCGGTTATTCATTCTTATCCTGATTTAGCCCCTTTCGAAGCCATCGGCGATCTTCCCCCTAGGTTAGCTCTCTCCCCCACTGCCACACTTCCCCATCTTTCTGTGTGTGTTCTGTGATCAAGGAACTAATTTTGTTGTTGTTTTGTGTGGTACTAGAAGTTGAAGGCCTTCACCTTGAGCTGTATCTTCAGCTCTTTTTAAATGTTTTATCTTGAGACAGGGTCTCACCAAGTCACTAAGTTACCCAGGCTGAGTTTGAACTCGCCATCCTCCTGCCTCAGCCTCCCAGAGCGTGGGGATTACAGGCACCACCATGTTCAGCTAAGATTTTGGGACAATGTTAGCAAAAGAACCACCTAGATGACAGGGTCTTTGTAAATGAAATACCCAATTCCATCTCCTTTCTCATCACTAAATGGGACATTTTGACATCCTCTGCAGCGGTGGTCAACTTGAACTGGGCCAAATTTCAGCTGAGCTGAGAGACACCTGAAGAGCAGATGCTGAAAGTCTTTCCCATGAGTAATCAGTCTCAGTTGTGCCAATACTTTTCCAGGGAGACGAGTCCTGCTGCTCACCCTGCCCCCACACATCACACTGAGCATGCTCCCTCCCAGGCCAGCACTGTGGGATCTGCCATAGCAACGGCAGAGCCTGGGAGTTGCTTGGATAGGCAGCCCACTGGCACTGAGGCAGCACAGCTGGCCGCAGGCTCCTTAGCCAAGCTCATTGCCTCTTCCAGAGAGTCCACCCCTGCGTGACAGTGACGTGTGCACCTTGCAGGAGGATTCCCATCTTATCTCGATGCAGAAGAAATGGAGTAACACCTGCCCCCATCACCTCAGCATGTCCTCCTTTCACATCCGTTTTCCTTCCCATCCCATAAACAGAGAACAGGGCAGACAGACTCTGAAATGACAAACGAAGACAATGTGTCAGAAACACATACAGCTCAGACTGGGAACCAGAAGTAATCCTGGCAGTAATTCATGTAAATACAAAATGATCCATGACACCACCTCAGGGTGTCCTGATGACGCCACAGGACTGTATCAGTTTGCCATGGCTGCCACAACAGAATGCTGTGTTGGAGACCACTACAAAGTGGCTCTGAGCTGGATTTAACATTAACCAACTGGCTTTCCGTGTTTACTTGTGAGTTGTCTGAAGCTTAGGCATCTTGTCAAGATAGGCAGTGGACTCACAGGAGGTGAACCTCTGTGAGTACCTGGTTACCCTGAGGCCTGCATTGGCCTGTGAGGGTGTGACTCCTCAAATGACAAGATAAGGTCACAGCTAAGGACATCTGGCTCCAGCCAATTAACTACTAGGAAACGGCAGCTGCAGCTCCACACTCCTACAATAAATACCAACCTAAAGATAAGGTAGTTCTCCTGAATGACATAATTTACTACTTGAAAATTCTCCCAAGGTCCTGTTAGATTCCTGCATTTTCTTGAGTATCCTCCTTCTTGGTTTTTTTTTTTTTTTTTTTCCATGCTTTTGAACAGGGTCTTGCTATTCAGTTCAGGCTGGCCTTGAGCTCACTTTGTAGCCAGGCTGGTCTCACAACAATCCTCCTGCCTCAGGCTTCCAAGTGCTGGGATTACAGGCATATACCACCATGCCTGGCCCATGTATTCACAACTACTGTTCACTTTAATCTTTTTTTTTTTTTTTGATACTGGGAATTGAACTCAGGACCTTGTGTTTGCCAGGCAGGCACTTATACCACTGAGCTAAATTCCTAGCCCTCTCCTCCTTGGTTTGAAAGCCAAATAAATGTGGCTGCCCAGAGAAGTCTTTGTCTAAATTCAGAGAATATCAAAGCTATAAGAGAGTGAGACCTCCTGGAGCCCAGTTGTCTCATTTATTTAAGCCTTTGCCATCCATTTGCTTGGGAGATAGTGGGCCTGATCAGCCTGCAATAACTAAGGGTTATTTAACTCAATAGTGCCATAGTCTGGATGGCTTAACAACAGATATTTATTTTCTAAGTCTAGAGGTTAGTTTGCCGGGTATGGTGGCACATATCTGTAATTCCAGCACTCGGGGGCTGAGGCAGGAGGATCATTGCAAGTTCGAGACCAGCCTGGACTACAAACTGAGATCAAGGCCAGCCTGAACTGCATAGCAAGACCCTGTCTCAAAAAGACAGGAAGAAGAAGAAGAAGAAGCAGGGCTGGGGATATAGCTCAGTGGAATAAACGCTTGCCTAGCAAGCGCAGGGTCCTGAGTTCGATCCCCAGTACCGCAAAAAAAAAAAAAAAAAAGAAGCAGCAGCAGCTGAACCTGAGTTGTTGGCAGGGTTGGTTTTTTCTGAGGCCCTTGGGTGGCCCTCATACAGTGGCTTGTAGATGGCTGTCTTCATGTCCACAGGCACTTCCTTCTGTGGACATCTCTGTCCTGATCTCTTATTTTATTTTTCTAATTAATTTTTTTTTGGAGACAGAATCTTGCTACATAGTTCAGGCTGCCCTTGAACTCACTACGTAGTCCAGGCTGGCCTCAAGCTCACAGCAGTCCTCCTGCCTCAGTCTCCCAAGTGCTAGAATTACAGGTGTGCACCACCACATTCAGCTTGATTTCCTCTTGTGTAAGGACACTAGCTAGCCATGTGGATTAGAGCCCTTACATATGACTTCATTTTATCTTGATTCCCTCTTTTAAGAGCCTTTCTCCAGAAATGGTAAACCAAGAAATCCTAAAAGGTGAAAATAAAACAAAGAGGGTTTTATCCAGGTGTAAACACATGCGCAAATCCAGAAATGCAGACTCAGCTAGACCACACCAGGGCCCAGCTCAAGGCAGGTGGACTTGCGCTCTTAGAAAGTCCAGTGGTTACAAACTGTCATAAGTGGGGGTGGACATAGATTGTGTATACTGGAATATCTAGATCAAGAGACAAAATTGGCCACTGCAGTATCTCCCAAACTTTACAAGGCATTGGTAGAATACAGGAAATTGTTCCCCCTGGTGGATTCAGTTCCCAGCAGGATGTCTGCAGTGAACTCTCCCTCCAGCTGGTAAAAGTGTAAGGCTTTGTCCCCCATTCTGCAGTCATTTTGACTTTTGTTATCAAAATACAGTCACATTCTGAAGTAACTCCTGCCCTGTTAGAGATGCCGAGTTTGAGTCTCATAATGCCCAAAATGGACTCTAGGGCAAAGGAGGTGAAGGGTAGGAAAGTTTTATTAACAGAAAGCTCCCGAGAGGCAGCAGGAGTCCAGAAATTAGGTTGCCACTGAGGCTCTTTGTCTAGGTTTATATATATATACACACAATAAACTTACATCACAGGTTACCTGAGGTCAAACTATAATCAACCTATGGGATTAGAAGTACAGTTACTCAGCTAATATTGATCTAACAGAAAAACAGCTATGCGGCAAGGGCACACAGTACAGAGATGGAAGGGATTTCCCGAAGGGGAAGCAGGGAGGATCAGAGCGTTTCCCTCAGCTACTTGTGTGTTTGTTACATTGTTTCCACTTGTTCGTTACATTGTTTGGGCTTAGGGACCAGCCATGCAAGTTACAGGGGCTCCGGCTGGCTTTATCTCTGGGGAGGCTCCTCACTGTGTCCACCTTGGGCCCTCGTTTGTACCAGCCGAGCCTGCCCTGGTTTGCCTCATCTTTGCTCTGACTCTGCCTTGGTCTGTACCCCTTCTGCCTCCCAGCCTCTACCTAGCGTAGCTGTCTGCAGCAGTACCAGGGCTTAGGGCTTCCACATGAATGCTGAGGGACACAAGTCAGCTTATAAAAGTGCCGAACCAGGAGTCTCAGCAGATTTCTGGTGCACAGGTGGGTTTTAGGAGTCACTTCATTCCTGCGTGGCAGGAAATGAATGCTGTGGTGTCTGTTGTGCAGTTTCCCGGCAGGGGATCTAGATGTGGACCGGCTGGGGTTTTGTAATGGAAAGTCTCAGAAGAGAGATTCTTCTGTTTATGAGACTAGAGTTGAGGGAGACGACTAACACTGTGTCATCCTAAACTTTCACTCAAACTGGGTTTGCGGTGGCAAGAGATAACCTACAGGCAGGAACGTGTCAGTTAAGGCAATGCTGGTTGCTGTAACAGATAAACTTCTCAACCTTGGGGGTCACACCATAAAGGTTTATTTCCCTCTCCTTGGCATCAAGGTGGGAGGGGAAGGATGGCTCTGACCCACAAGGTCAATGAGGCACCAAAGTGCAGAAGCTCTGATATCTTCAACAAGGGACCCCCCCCTTGGGTTGTACTTAATAACAAGACTCTGCTCTTTGTAGATCTGCCTTGTAAGAAGGATTAAGAAGCTGGACGTGGTGGCGCATGCCTGTAATCCTAGCACTCAGGAGGCTGAGGCAGGAGGATCGTTGTGAGTTCGAGACCAGCCTGAGCTACAAAGTGAGCTCAAGGCCAGCCTGAACTGCATAGTGAGACCCTGTTTCAAAAAGACCAAAAAAAAAAAAAAAAAAAAAAGGATCAAGAAAAGCACCTATTAAAGATGAGGAAACCCCACCCTCCCCACCCCTCTCTCAGCAAGACCGCAGGCTTCCTTTCTCACACAGAACCATATACCCATATACCCACAACCATATAGGAAGAATTATCGACAGGAGAGGACAGAGTTAACCCTCTAATGCTAAATTAGTAGACCTCACAAAGGCTGTTTGAAAGGAGTGTTAATGCATTTGAAAGAGGTCCTGACATTTGTCTACAAAATAATTTGGAATCTACAAAGGGACAACATTTTTCCAGTGGAGTAAAATGCCAAAGGACCACTTTGTTAATTGAGATTTTTAACTTTCTGAACATGAGCCATGAGGTGGAGGGCTGCCCTAGGCTTGGCATGCAGGTGGCGGAGGGTCAGGGAGGGGAGAGCACTGAAGAGAAGATGCTTCAGGGCTGGCCCTGCTGTGGCAGAAGTGGAGAGGCTATAGGGCCGTCACTTCCTGCCTGCAACTCTCCCCTGCGGAAGAGGAGCAGGACTCTGGGGATGTTGTTTCTGCCACATGTAAGGAACCCTCACTCTACCTCTGCTCAGCATCACTTGTGGAGCTTTAAAACAGTACCTGTGCCTAGACCCCAAACCAGAGATTCTGATCGGGCAGGGCGGGCTGGTGCATGCATGAGTCTGTAACCTATAAAGGTCTCAGGTGATCCTGCAACACAACCCGGCTCCAGAGCCACCAGGCTGCTCCTCAGTGTACACTTTTGGCACTGCCCCTCAGCATTTCCAAGCCATTCCCAGGGTGGGTTGGTTTGTGGTTTATTTTGTAGTGCTGAAGATGGGTCCCAGGGCTCATGCCTGTAAGGTGTAGTGGTTCATTGATTGTGTCAACCTGAGAAGTTTAGGAGCTTAACTATATTGGCTCAGCAATTATACACCCTAGGGTGTAGAGGAGCCACCCTATGGTGGCTCATCACCTAGATGATATAAAAGGGAAATGCGGAAGGACAGAGGGGTTCCATTCTTTGGAGGAGCTCCAGTCTTTCCCTTCAGCTTGGTCGTGGTTTCCTGGCTTCTGCCTTGGGTCCTTCAGCCTTCCAGCTTAGACTCATCAGCCTCTGTTGCAGATCCATTAGCCTCCCGATATGTGATAAGTTACAGGGCATCCAGGCCCCTCGTGGGAAAACTTTAACTCAATATATTTTTTTTTCCTTACCTGGTCCACTTCAGTTCCCCTCAGCCACAAAAGCTAGCCCTACCCTCATCTGCCTTGGCAACTCGCTGGGGTTGTTCTGACCTTGGGACACCACCAGCGCACCCCCAGCTCCACCCCACTCGGGCTGTTCTGGCCTGCCAACACTCACCCTGACTCTGACAAACTCACTTCGCTCCAGCTGTTCTGGCCGGGACACCCTTCCCCCGCTTGGGCTATTCTGGCCCAGGGACACCTTCTCCCCGCTCCCTGCCGAAAAAGTGCTTAAAAGCCCACGCTTTGCTCAGCTTGCTGCTGCCTTGGTCCACTAGGCCACTTCCTACCCCATCCACTCTCCCCAATAAAGATTTCTCTCATGTCAGAAGGTCTGGTCTGGTTCTGTGGGGGTCCCGGTTCTATCAACACGGACTTACACAGAATGCTGCAGTGAACTCCAGACCTTGAACCAAATCCTTCAGTCTCCCATGTGCAGACAGCCTTTGCACGCTTCCTCATGCAACTCAGTGTCTGACCGTCGTAAGCCAATCTTGTAATTTCTTGTACATTTGTATATCTTGTGTTATGCCTGTTTCTCTGGTAAAACCCTGACTGATACATCAGGTGAGCTCTTGTAATGGTTTGTGTCTGCAGGTCCCCCCAAAGCCTCATGCAGTCATGGGGTAGACTTTCAGAGTTTATGATTGATCCATGGTCCAATGCTGGGATTAGGGGTGTGAGTGCTACACCCACCCTGGGGTGGGTAGTTTGCATATGTAAGGGAGAGAAAGAGGCTGCTGGCTGGCACTCCTCCTTCCTTTTGCTCTTGTTGCTTTTGCTATCTTCCACTGCCATGAACTGCTGCCCTCTGCCATGTGCCACCCGGCCTTGGAGCCAGCCAAGTATGGACTAAAACCTGCACAAACTGTGAGCTAAATAAACCTTTCCTTCCTTTATTTTGGGCAGCAGGTATTTTGTCCCAGCAGTGAGAGAAAAATAACCAAGACAGCTCTCTAGCACTGAGCTACACCCCTAGCCTCTTCCCAGGTTTTTCATTGGCAACAATGTTATTTAGTTGGCTACAGTTTCATATTTGGTGAAAAAAGACTTGTCATCCCCCTAAACCCAAGATAGGCCTGAGAGCAAATACTTTTGTACAGGTTTTCAGTACTAGTGTATAGTGACATACAATGACTTATTTCATATCAATGTAACAAAATAATATGATCCAGGTATGTTAAGTTGGTGATTTGTTGATATCTGAAAAGCTCTCACACTATAGTTTTCTGTGCCATAAAGTTATATTTGGAAAACTATTCTTTTTTTATTAAAAATTTTGTATTTCCTTTTGTATACTACCAGGGATATGAATAGAAATAGAATCTCACAATTTCTAAATTCTGCTTGGCGTGGTGATGCATTCCTATAATCCCAGTACTTGGGAGGCTGAGGCAGGAGAATTGCTATGAGTTCAAGGCTAGCCTGGGCTACATAATGAGTTCAAGGCCAGTTTGAACTATATAGAGGGACCCAGTTTCAAAAAAAAAAAATTCTACATTCTAACATAATCATTTAAAAATTATTACTGGGCTAGAGATACAGCATAGTAGCAGAGCACTTGCCTATTATGCATGAGGCTTGGTTTTCATTGCTAGCACTGCAAAAGAAAAATTAAAATTAAAAAATTTTAAATTAAAATTATTATAGGAGAATATTTACTGTATTGAAAATCTTGTTAAACAAAATGTTACATATTAAAAGGCCATTTCATTAAATAGATTAGAATGAACTCTTCCTTATTCCACTGCATCTTGTATTTGTATTATGGCCTATTTTTCTTTATGTTTTTAACATATTTGTTTACAATAAACTTGATAATAAATGATATAAGCACTTTCTGTATTTGTTAGTGAAGGCTAAGGCTGCTATGATGTTTGTTGTTATTATCTTCTATAGTATGTTATGCAAATCAGGCTCTCAAATATTCATTACAATGGCTGGAAATTATTCCATCCTTAACTTATTCAGTGTCTGTTTTGTGCCAGGCACTATAGCAAGGGACAAAACATACAAACATCTCTGCTTTGTAGATCGTGTCTTTCAGAAGGGGAAAGACCACCAGAAAACAATACATACAGTTGCGGCTGGGCTGGAGCTCAGGGAAGGGTTCTTGTCTAGCATGTGGGAGGCCCTGGTTCAATCCCCAGCAATGCAAACAAAATGAAAGAGAATGTCTTTTAGTAAGTGAGATGGAGAAAAATAAAGGGGATAGAGCGTCCCTGGAGGGAGAAAGCACTTCCAGTGCACATGGGGAGTCAGGAAAGTCCTCAAGGGAAGGAAATTGGAGTTAGGCTACGGAACTTGAGTACAAAACTACAAGAAGTGGCAGAGCACTGAAGGGAAGCAGAATAGCAAACAGATGCCCTGAGGCTGCAGCACGCTGAGGTGAGCAAGAACGGTAGAGACCAGGTGTGGTGTGTGTGTGTGTGCGTGTGTGTGTGATGTGAGGGTGAGGTATGGGTGGACAGAGTGTGCAAGTAGGGGGACGAAAAGAGGCCAGAGAAGTGTCTGGGCCCAGAAGAGTGGGCATGAGATGAAAAGAAGGGTTGACTTTGGTTATGTTCAAAAAGGATCAGTCTAGCTTCTGTTTTATCTTAAGTCTCTTTGAGCTGCTCTAACAATACCATGAACTAGGTAGGTTATAAACGACATTCTAGCCTGGTGTGGTGGTGCACACCTGTAATCCCAGTACTCGGGAGGCTGAGGTAGGAGGAACATTGTGAGTTCAAGACCAGCCTGGGCTACAAAGTGAGCTCAAGGCCAGCCTGAACTGCATAGCAAGACCCTGTCTCAAAAAGACAAAACTAAACTAAACTAAACACAATTCTAGAGGCTAAGAAATCTGAAATGAAGGTGCCTGTGGGTTTGGTGTCTAGAGTGGGTCTGCTTCCTGGTTCACAGATGGCACCTTCTTTCTGTGTCCTCATGTAAAAGAATAAGGTGAGAGAACTCTCTGTGGTCTCTTAAAAGGCCACGGAGGCCAGGCGTGGTGGGGCACACCTGTAATCCCAGCACTCAGGAGATGGCAAGGAGGATCGCTATGAGTTTGAGGCCAGCCTTTACTATACAGTGAATTTAAGGTCATCCTGAACTACATAGAGATCCTCTCTCAGGAAAACAAACGAAAGGGTTAAAAGGGCACTGATCCCACTCGTGGGGCCCCGTCCTTATAACCCTATCACCTATCAAAGGCTGTACTTCCTGCACCTTCACACTGAGGGTGAGGTTTTAACATATGAATTTGGTGGTAACACAAACACTGAGTCTCTGTCAACCAGTCTTTGTGTATGGGGGACAAGCATGGAAACAGGACAATGGTTAGATTAGCGTAAGAATTCAGTAACTGACAATGGTGGCTTGGACCAGGGTGGCAGCAGTGGAATTGCTAAGCGGTGCTCAGATGCTGACAGTGGCAGAGTAAGAGACAGGGAGGCAGATAGTGGCCCCACGGTACAGGATGTGGACTAACTAGAAGGGTGGAGTTAGCATAACCAATGGAGAAGACTTTGGGTGCAAGGTTTAAAGGGAAGCCAGCAGCCCTGTGGTGGATATGTTAAATTTGAGATGCCTATTAGTTATCTCAGTGGAAATAAAAATAGGCATGAGACATGAACTCTGCAGTCTAGAGATACAAATTAGGGAGTTTTCAACTTGCTGGGGATATTTAAAATGCCAGCACTGAGCACACAGGCCAGTGAGTGTGGACAGAGAGAAGGCTGTGCACCGCATCCTGCGGCATTCCAACAGCAAGGCACCAGAGGAAAACCGGTGTCAGGCCTTACAGGAAGAAAGCGCTCAGGGAGGAGTAAGCAGCCATGGAAGTGCTGCTGGGAAATCAAACAGGGAGTCTTGAGATGAGGACTGAGCAAGGGCCTCGGGTTTAGCAATATGAGCTTGATGAGCTTGACTTGACTGAGAAGCCAGCGTAGTATGGGTTCCAGAGGGAGCTGGAGAGGAGCTGCAGACAGTTGCAAGGGGGACTCTTGAGGACATTCACTCTGAAAGCACATAAGCAATGTGGAGGTAGCTGGAGGAATGGAATCGAGGGTTAAAACACACCCCCCTGTCCCCGACACACTGGGCCCTGTGTCCCACACCTGCCGTCAGTCCCCAGCTACTCCAGAGGTGGGAGCGGGAGGAGCCCTGGAGCCCAGGAACTTGAGGCAGCCTGGGTAACAGAGTGAGACCCCATGCCCCTAAGGAAAAATCCTGCCCAAGAATGGAGAAATAGCATGTTTGGACTTTGGGTGGGGCGTTAGGTGAGCCGGAGGGGCTGGGCCTAGGCAGGAGCTGGGGCAGTTATTCCTTTGGTGGGGAACAAAGAACAAGGGCCTCAGCATCGGGGCACAGATGACATGAGAATAGACGGGAGGGGGCTGGGGATATAGATCAGTGGAATAAGCGCTTGCCTAGCAAGCACAGGGTCCTGAGTTCGATCCCCAGTACCGCAAAAAAAAAAAAAAAAAAAAACGAGAATAGACGGGAGGGAATTAATTACCTAGTGGGAGGAGAGAGGAGCTCTTTCCATTTTCCAGATGTTCCAGCTTGTATTACTACATAGCTTTACAAGATATTAAAAACACGTTCCCTTCCTACATAGGGCCTGCGTGAGTGATCACAGAGGCCCGTCTCCGAGCCGGCTCCCTGCACTTGCTCTCGGGGCAGAAGCGACCTCTAGTGGTTCATTGAGACCACTAAGTTTGTCCTTGTTTTCATGCTATTGGAAGTGCAAACGAGCACTGCCCACATTTTATATTATTTTTAAAGGAATACGATTCACAGTTTAATTTAGAAAAATAATACCACGCATTTGAATAAAATAGATCCTAGCCATCTGCAGGCCAAGCTGGAGCTGCTATTAATTCTCATTACTAAGACTTCCCCTTCCTAGTAAGTACATCATTCTCGGCAGCGTCACCAATATTGACGTTCCTTCTGTTTCTTCAAGGCTTTTTTTATACTCTGGTTTCTCTTCAGAGCGTATAAATCTTTCACCCTTTCAAGGCTTTTTTTTTTTTTTTTTTGGTACAATCAAACTCAGGACCTTTTGCTTGCCAGGCAGGCACTATGCCACTGAGCTATATTCCCAGCCCATCTTCTGTTTCTTGAATGAGCAGTTTAATAAAGCCCTCTAGAGGAAGCACAACCGGCGGCCCATTGTGATCCAAGCCTGAACGATCTTCTTGATGCTTACATGGGGTACTGACTCCTGATTTTTGCTACTGGATTGCACTAGAGTTTTGGTTGTCAGTGGGTTTCCTCCACTTGGCTGTCCTCTCCTCTAGGTTAGTTAACTTGTGTCCTCATGGAAGTCTGTCCAGATCTTCCAGGCTACCTTTGGTCTTCTCTGTTATGCAATCCTGTGACACTCTGGCTTCTTTCTGCCTTGTGCCATTTTCCCCAACTGTAAGGAAACAGCCAATACTAAAGTTATTACCTGCCGTCTCAGTCTGTTTCTTCTGGTAAATAAGACCCACAGAGGCAGAGACTGTGACTTTCTTAGCATTTAGCCCAGTGCCCAGCACATGACTGATACTCAGTAATAATTATTGAGTGAACACTGCCTTCCAGGAGATGCTTGTCAGGCTCCATTGAACATCTTCTGGGTCTCACTGCAGAGGACAGTGCATTTCAGAAATGAATTTCTATTTGTAAAATATAATTTGCAATTGCTTCAAGTGCACCTGTGACATCTAACAACAATTTGTTATAAAGTCATTCCAGAGATCATTTCAGTAGACCAATCCTTAGGACTGAAATGTTCAGTTTTGTTATGGTTTGTGTCTAGATGTCTTCCCCAAAGCCTCATGAAGCCTTGGGCTTTTTGGGAGGTGGGTGAATCTAGAGTTTGTGATTGATTCAAGGTCCAATGCTGGGAATAAGAGTATGAGTGTTGCTGGGCATGGTGGCGCACGCCTGTAATCCCAGCAATCAGGAGGCTGAGGCAGGAGGATCGTTGCGAGTTCAAGGCCAGCCTGGGCTACAAAGGGAGCTCAAGGCCAGCCTGAACTGCATAGTGAGACCCTGTCTCAAAAAAAAAAAACAAAAAAACAATGGCCCTGAATCAAGGCCAGCAGTTTTCTGTAGCTGTTGGTTTCAAGCAGGAGCCTAAAGTGGTATCTTTCTATGGTCTGTTGGCCATTTCAGAACTTTAGAAATGTAATGGTCAATTCATTAGAAAGTAACAAATAACTAAATAAATTTTACGAGAGAACTTCAAGATGGCGACCGGGTAGGCAACAGAGAGAA